>OMLB01000267.1:0-21545 GCA_900302555.1 Myripristis jacobus
TCATCTCTGGACACTGTTGAAGTTGTTTTGACAGCAATAACACACTTTGTCACTTTGTTAGGGCATTAAAGCATGGGAATAATGCATGGACAGAAGGGGGAAGATAGGAGGAGGAGGTAGATTAGGGCTGGGAGATGTGGACAAAATCAAGTGTCACATCATCTTTGACCAAACACCTCGATGTTCGGTCAAATTGTGATAATATTGTAGGGATGACTGTGGGTGCTTTCAGAAGATATTTCCTCATAAGAGAGTTTTAGCAGTCATAGAGACTAAAAATAGGACAGCTAGAACAGTGTGATAAGTGCAGACAGTATCTCATAACTACAATGCAGCATTTCAAAGGATGGACTGATATATGGACAGATTGGTACTGGCCAAAATAATATTTAAAAAGCCATATCAATACAGCTCCAAAAAATAATTTTACCACCATTATTGACCGATATTGAATGTTAAAGCTGGCATTTTTGTGCTAATTTTTCCAGGAGCTTGTCAAGAATACATCAAACAACAAAACTAACAAGGTCTACTGTTTCTAAAACACGTAATTGTGTTAAGACGGGCCTGTCTGAACAGCTGAACCTGTTGCACACCTCATTCGAATTTCGATTCTTCAAAAATACATAATGTTATCGGCTGCTGTTGGTAGGAAGGTATCGGATATCAGTAATATCCTCAATAAACCATATTGGTGCATCCCTAATTTAAGACCAAGAGATGACATAATTTCTGCCATATCATGATATTACAGCATCCAAAATCCAATTTCTAGTCTCATATCACAACATTGGCATAGTATTAATATACTACCCAGCCCTAAGATAGATACAGTGAAAAAGACAGTTACATGAACAGGCAGAAAGACAGACAGAAAGACAGACAAGATAGATAGAAAGAAAGAGAGCGGTACAAAGAAAAGCAGACAGACACAGTGTTGCTCCAGTCTCTCACCTCCTCGCAGCACCAGCACGTTGACCTCACTGCCCACTGGCAGGTCTTTGAGTATGTCCACCACTTGGGCGTGGCTCAGTGTCTGGACATTCTGCCTGTTGATCTCTTTAATTACATCTCCTTTCAGCAGACCGCGGCACCACTGAGCATCCAGGATCATCTTCACTTTCTGGCCCAGCGGACAGTCGGCGATGGCGAACCCGAATCCTCCAGGTCCCTTTACCAGCGGCACACTCACCAGCTCCGGCTGCAGCATTCCCGTCACCTCCCCCTGCCTCCCGTTGGGCAGGGCGGCCACCACGGGCCGGCCGCTGGCGTCGGTGGTGACATAGTGGAGCTCCTGGGAGGAGCCATGCAGGACGTCGCCTTTCACCAGCAGCGGCTGTCCATTGATAAGGGGCACAGCTGTAACCACCTCACCCCCCTGCAGGGCCTGCTGGGGCTGGGCAGTCGGTGGTGGGGGTGGAGGGGGAGGAGGGTCGTCGCTGTCCAGGTCGACGTCTGGTGGAAGCTGATAGCCGCGGCAAAGGACCATGTCCACGTACTGGTTGATGGGGATGGACTGGAACATCTGCACCACCTCTGGATGGGTCTTCCCCAGCACACACGTCCCATTGATCTCCACAATTACATCACCTGAGGGAGAGAGAGAGAGCAGGAGGGAGAGAGAGAGAGAAGGTGAGAGAGTCACAGGGAAAATTCTTCAGATATTTACTGTAGACATCAAGCTCCCTACATCGCTTTGGAAAGTGTTCTTGGCATCGCCACACTGATCTATCTTCTAAAATGTCCTTCTCTTCACTGCTCTCGTATTTTCATTCTGGCAGCCCCTTCTACCTCCTCCCTTTCCCTTCATCTTCAGCCTGCCATTCGCTCCTACCTTCTTCCTCTCCTGCCTTCACTCACTCTATTATTGAACAAACCTGAACAGTGCTCTCAGCCACATCATTACTGCACAGAGGAGAAAGGGGTGTAGTTTTCTGTCACATCTCACCATTGAGCCCATCACACATAGGCAATAAGCACGCATGCACACACACAGAGCTCACAGTAGCTGATGATGTGTAGACTGCCGCGAGGCAATAGCAAAATCAGAAACTGAAGAACAAAGATGTTAGATGGCTTCACACCCACCATAATCTGACAGTGCCACAAAACCATGCCCTTGACAGAGCTAGAGTTGTTGTTGTTGCCTCGTTGCTACTCATGGGAGAGTGTTAGGGTAAGTGAACACCACAGAGGTAGAGTGGGTACCTCCAGGTGTATCATGTTAATATCTGTTTCTACAACTAACGTGGCAGCCAAATAACTTCTTATAATGCCAGCATTTTTCACAATTTCTGGTATGTACCTTAGATCTAAATGGCTAATCAAGAAAGTTAGTTAGCAGTTCTGTGGTGATTCTGGGAACAGGGTGAGTGTGTCTAGGTTTTGCTCACCAGAAGCCATCTTGTTGTCCTGGGCAGCTGGGCCGTCGCTGAGCACGTTCTTCACCTGCAGGAATTCATCTGTGCGGTCGCCCCCGATGATGGTGAAGCCAAATCCCTGGGCGCTCTTCCTCAGGGCTGTGTGGTACATCTCACCCTTCAGCTGGCTGGGGTCTGCTGTGAAGCCAGACGCAGCTCCCTTACCTGTGTATGTATGTGTGTGCGTGAGCGTATGTGTGTGTAAGAGGGTGGGGAAGTTGGTTGGGGAGGAGGAATGTGTGATACAGAGAAAGCCTGAATTAATGACAGGCTATATCAAACATAACTGTAATCTCAAAACAGAGTTCAGCATCAAAAGCAGCATCACCGAATTAAAGAATTAATGAATGCATACTCCTCTTGAAAGACAGCAAAATCCTTCGATGTCTGCATTAAACGTCAATTATACGCATAATGTGCTAAGGATCAACACAGTAATCAGCCACTTCTAATTAACAATCATGTTATACATGCTTGAACTAGATAAACCCATCAATAGAAGCCTTAATGTGCAACCCTGCTGTGAAAGAAGGCTGCAAAACACAAATGAGAGACAAAATGATATAAAATGTTAGCTTTAGTTGCTAATTTACTTGTTTGATGTGCTGCATGCCATTCATTACAGCATTATGGATCAGAGAAGTGATGTAACACATCTGAAATTGTTCAATTTAGCACAAGGTTCTTTCTCAACTTTCCACTGCAGCCAGTGAGACAGAAAAAACAGGTTTGTCGGTGGAGCTGTTTTATAAGTTGAGCAAGGAACAACTTAAGGTCAGTGGCAACATCAATATGAACCAGCAGCTTGGCTGTGGCATACGCAACACAGTAGATAACAAACTGTCAGGGTCACACTGTATTAAATTGGGCAGCTCCACTATTGGCATTACTGTGCTATCAGCACTTTAGATCACAAGGCACACCATTTTTCCCTCCCTGCCTGGCTGTCTCTGGCCTGAGGTGGGTTAAAGCTTTGACTCAAGAAGAATAAAACTGAAGCCAGTCGGTGTCAAATGGTGAAGATTCCAGCGACTGTGTGTTGGGAGAATGTGTCAGAATGTGCCTGTCACTTTGTGGGAATGCCACCAAGAATCATTTTACCTTTGGTAATGGTTTGTCATCCAAGGTAAGTGTTAGGAAGGCTACTTTAAAAGTAGATTTTACAAGATACCAGTTTCTTCATGCTGGAATAAGCCAAACTGCAAAGCTTCACTCAAGAGAAATGCAATGTTGTCCATAAAGGTAGTTAAAAAAGTAGTTCAAACATTTTAGTACTTTAGTACAAAAATAATCACATCTACAGCCAACAACAACCATATAATAATACTAATAAAAAAGACTATTTAGGATATTAAAAAAAACTGTATGATAGTTTGAAAAATGTGGAGAAAAACAAGCACAAATTTCCTCACTTGGACATGTAATTACTAGGAACCTGAGTCAGAGACAATTCAGATATGAGAATGCCCACATCTGACTCATTTCCTGCATTGTGTCATCTAAGTTCAACGCTGCCCCTCACCCCCCCACACACACCTTAGGAAACAAGCCGTAGGCCGTAAGTGTGTTTACACCAATGGAAGAGGATGTACCTGAGCGCATATTAGGACTGAAGTAAATATTCCCAATATATTCTCTTGACTGTAAACTGACATTTTTTCAGATGTATCAGGAGAAAAGTGAGTTTGTTTGAGCACTGCTCTGTTTCAGCTTACTGCTGCAGAGTTGCAGGGCAAAAAAAAAGCCAACCGTGCCCAATTAGGAGACAGGAAGTGTATTCCATTTTCATATCACTGGTTCCAATGGCACTGCATCATCTTGGTCAGTTCAAGTATCTTTGCTTGAGTTTGGATTCAAACAAATACATCAACCTGCAGTCATCACAGTAAGAGGTGTAAGAACTGTTGAATTTTGGTAACACCTTGCAATGGCCTTCTTCCACTGTATCAGCTCTCTGGAAAAGTACAACAGCACTGTGTAGCTGCTTGACAAGAAAATCTGTAGCGGTGTAACAACATGATTTTAATGAAACTATTCAAATGCTGTTGTAGGGATATGGGAGATTTTCACATTTCCTTTTTTCTTTTATTCCTAAAAATTGAGAAATTCAGAAAAAATAAGCGAGCGCTAAAACAGCTACCCAAATTTGACAGATAAATTACCATCCATCTAATGCAATTAGTATTACTTAAACTACTAACACTTGTTAAGATTAGCAGTTCAGCGTAGATCAGGAAAGTGAAATAGTATGACAGACGTAAGCCTAATGGTGACATAAGCCAGACTCAAATATGAGATGTCATGAACAGATGGTATTCACTTTTGGATACATTTCCACATGGCGTTTTGATTCTTGAGATTGTTGGGATCTAAGATCAGACTTTACAACATCACATCAATGCATGTCCACATAAAGCCTGAAAATGTCTGTTATTTGTATCTAAATCTGCGTCTGCATATGGTTTTCCAGCCTCTGCTCCATCTACTTTTATACACACTGTGGCTAGATTTGGCCAAGATTTTCACAATTCACAATTTGAGGCTGATTATTTCCACATGACATGCGAAGACACAGTAACAATGTTCGCAAAATATGTCCAGACCTATAACATACATTTTGGGATGGCATATATAAGTGATGCCAGGACATTCCAGGACATTAGTGCTACTGCAGCTTTGCCTGGTTTTCCCCAAGGTAAAAAATATCTTGGTGAGCTTTACAGCTTGGCTACAAAGTAATAACTGCACATTTGCCCATTTATTTCCTCTATTTTTGTTGACATTCTAGTTGAAAATGTCTGGGGCTTCTAAGGAATTTAAATGAAGGCAGTCTCATATCATGTGATTCAGCAGTTATAAACAGCCAGCCCAGATATGAAGGCCTGCGAATGAGTGGAAGTTATCACAGTCAGTGTGGACTCCAGATGTCCTGTTGCATGGATCAAGCAAAGCTCATTTACATAATCACATTCAAATTGCTTGATAAACTCAACATGGAATGCATTTTTTTTCTCCCCTGTGACAGCCGAAATACTACTCTCGGCTGCATATTTGTGTGTGGAGAAACAGCTAGCAAAGGAGAGGAGGGAGGAAACGTGAGAGAAGCACACACACACACACACACACATACACACACAGAGGACGTGAGAGTGGCGTGTGCAAGCCTATACTTGTGTGGGAGAGCCTGAGGAAGGTGTCTGTGCCAGTGTTGGGCAGACTTTGAAAGCCAGCGGCAGAGGAAGCCATCAGATCCGTGGCATCAAACAGCCACGTTTTCTGATTTCTCAAGAGTGACTCAATTGCGTTGTAAATCTCCAGTGACAATATTCAGCATAATTGACAAGACATCTTTGTTATTCTATCAAGAGAGCAACAGCAGCTGCTGTTGTCGAGAATGCAGCATCAATAGCAGAACTGAAAATGACTCTCGTTGGGAGGCCAGAAGACAACTAATACGAAATATACAATACACACAACCAATCGAAGGAAAGCAGCCATGGAGAACATGCAGGCACAAAGCGTGGCGTGGTGGCTGCCTGACAAACACCACAGAGGAGTCTCCTCTGAAGCTCATATGAAAACTCCCTGGGAATCTCCAACCTTGGAAAACTGTAACAATCTGAAGCCTAGCCCGAGGTGTAACCGCCGATTGATGATGTTTTGGTTTCATCATAGCAACCGTCTGACAGCTCACTAGGTTGTGTAATCAGGGGTGAGATGGCGGTTTTCCTCGGTCCCCATGCACCTGAATGGAGAGATGTCTTATTATGCTTGGCCTCTCTGATGTGCTGTTCCACCAGCTGTTGCCACACTCACTGCTAAAAGCCGCCCTCCTCCCATACATTCCCCCTCTCGCTCAAACCATTTGCCTGAGCCATACACAGCTGTCTATCTGTGCTGCTGCGCTGCTGTAATCTATTATACATCCATGGTAATGAAAGCATACTTATTTCATCATGTTTACTGTGCGAGAAAAATAGCTTGTCAATCCAAAGAACTGAGCATTATGGCACAGGAGCACTGATAAAAAACTTGAATTATCTGGAGGACGTGGGAAATAAATGTGAAAAGTTAGCTACGCTTAAGGACCCTTGAAGGTTGACACAATCCACTAACCTTGTGTGAAATGATGACTTACAAACTACTTTCTGTTCCAAGGAAACACATTCATCACACCACACTGACTGAGGTCAAAGGGTCAGCATTTATACAGAGCATAGGCCAAAGTAATTAAACTACAATTACATTTTAGACACTTAGCTGATGCTTGTGCCCAGAGTGATTTACAGAGTGTGTAAAAATAGAATGAGCTTAAATTCTTTGACTGAAAACATTACAAGCCTCCAATAAAAGGAATTGCAGGGGTCAATGCCATAGCTATTCCTGTGTCGCTTTACTATTTATGCTGAACAGTGAGGAAATAGGTTAATAAATAAGAGTGAAATAACAGGATAGAAAGGATGATAAAAAAGGAAAGCAAAATGAGGCAGGCCTCTATCTCAGTCTTCCGAAACAAATTTTCCTTTTCTCCCCCCACTCTCTCTCCTATATAAGTAATGAGTTTCATCTCTCTTAGGTAACTTCGGTCTCACTGGAGCCTCTTGCAGACAGTGTGAGCGAGAAACTCACTGGGAGCAACAGAAGAGACCCGAGGGTGAAATCACAGTCATTTGTGCACACGTGAAGCCACAGTGTCTCATAGCGATATTTCAAAAGGTCACTGTCCTTTGCATTAACGATATGTAACAGCAACTGTAGGTCTCTATGTGTAGAAACGTATCTGTATGACTTTTATATGTTTTCCCCGCCCTGACCTTACAAACACAGAGTGAGTTAAAGAGGGCAACCTTTTGCATCCGTGCTGTGTTTACCTTGAGGAGGTGCGGTGGCTTGTTGGATAGCAGCCGTCTCCTGGCTCAGCTTCTTCTTTGCTTCCAGCACTGGGTTCTCAAACTGGGTTTTCTGGTTGATGTGGCTGGAACATGAACACACTCAGATTCAAGAGCAGTGATTTGAAATTCATAAGCATACATTCATAATCAGTGTTGGGAAGGTCGCGTTTGAGATGCAGTAAGTTACAGATTGCTAGTCAATGTGTTAAAAGTGTAATAAGTAATGTAACTATTTTGATTATTTCATCAAAGTAATGTAGCTTAATACATGTTTTAAACTTAAAAGTCCTAAAAACACAGGTTTAAACCAGGCAATGTAAACCTCACAATAAACTCAACAGTGACTGACTTTTATTAAAAGTTTTTCAATAGTACTTGTAAATCAGAATGCAATCACAAGTCTGTAGATCACAAACAACAAACTGCCTTGAAGTGGTAGGCTGGCCTCAGGCCTGGCACACCGGCTGCTTCGAGCCACGCGCTTCGATTTGATTGGCAGACGAGAGGCGGAGCAAATTCAAACAAGAGAACCAATCAAAAACAGTGCTCAAAATTCATGAGCATACTGCCAGATGAATGAATGTAGAGACATGATGTTGTATTCAAATTTGTCCCAATGGGTGTGATGGCCTGCATTCTACATATCCCCTTAGATTAGAAACTGTAATTTAACTCCATTTTTTTCCTTTGTAACTGTAACTCATTACAGTTACATTCATTGCGTAATTTAATTAAATGTAACTACTCACATACAACCAGTTACTCCTCAACACTGCTCATAATAAACACACACTTCTGCTCTGACACGTTCACCGCCTGTATGCTGTCATTTATGAATGCATTTTCCTACAAACCGGCCTGGATTTTTTCAAAGGGGCATGCTATGGAAGTGGCATCATTATAAATGCATTTATACACACAGCACACATAAAGAGGAGGCTAGCTAGCATCCTCTTTGTGTGGGGAAACTCTACCATGGCTTTTAGCCATTTAATATTGTAGGAAATGAACCCCTGACTGCCAGCAACATCCTGTTCCTCTACAACGAGGTAAACAGCCTGTTGTCCCCCTGGCGTACAAACTGAAGCCATTGTTTCATACTGTGTTCATTTCAAGCTAAAACACTGGCAGCAGCGAGCTCCATCTACGTGCCATTGACTCTCCCTGTCCAAACAGTGAGACTTTCTCTCTCCTGTCGCTTCTACCTAGGAGGGATCCTTCTGCCGTCTGAGCAATAAAACAACACGAGCGTTTCCATTTTCTTTTCATCACGACAGATTGCTACCTCTCCTTCCAGCCCCCACTCTCCTGCCTCCCTGCGTTCTACTTGAAAATCTCCCCACTCGCTGTACCGCCGCTATAATGGCTGTTTCACTGATTTCCTGCTGGGGTTGGTAAGCACAAAAACATATTCTGTATACAGACAAATACAGACAATATGCACAGAAACACACAGACTGTACACATACACACACTTGCTTACTTACACAAACACAGGGGGAGAACACAATCAATGCTGTGTATGCATACATGTCCCTGCCATGTTACCCGCAGAGTTCCAGTTTGCCACCCACTGATAAACAATAGGAAAATCCTTCAGCTGTTCTCCAGGTAAATGCTTGCTTTCCACATATTATGTAACACAGAGGATCATGAAAGTGTTCAAAATAAGCTGTGAACCATTTGTTTATATTTAGGCAGTATTGATTTTAGCCGGTTCATTGTTAATGCAACCTTGGCGGCATAATGTGCACTTGTCCTCTAACCTTTGTGGTGAAATGCATCCTGTACATGCATGTGTGCCTGTGAGGCTTATGCAAAGAAGCAAATTATGCTGTTTGTCAAGGGGAGTGCTTGAGAGTTACATAAAGGCACAGTAACAGCAACAAAGGAGTGCAACTTACTCAACGTAGTATGTGCCATACTGTGGGTCGTCAATTTCCTCCCAGCCGTAGGGCAACTCTGCAGAGAAAAGGAAGAGCGGCATTGTGTTCAGAGCATGCAAATACAGAGCACACGCAAATAACAGAGCGGGAGAAAGAGGGGGAGAGCAGGGTAAAGAGTAGGCACACTATTCTACTAACAGTCAGTCTGGGAGTTGTAACGCATTATGTAAGGGACAGCAGAAGTTGTAGTTTTTTTTTTCCCCCGATGGAGACGCTTAGCATAGGAAAGTAGCCATGAAAATAGCCTACAATAATTTAGTGAACATTTTTTTGTGGTTTCAACAAGCAGGCTGGCTGGAATGGCTGATGCACGTCACGCCCTGATGAACATATGAGGCAGAGGGAGAGAGAAAAAAGAGAGAAAGAGAGAGAGAGAGAGAAAAGAGCTCTTCACGCAAGAGAGAGCTTTGGGGTTGCTTTTCAGAGGCAGCGCACCAACTACCTTTTCCGTCCGCCTGTAAAAATCCATTAAAAACAGGCTGGAAGGGCCCTACTAATTCAGCCATATCCACTCTCTGTCTCTGCCTGCACTTAGCCTACATTACCATCCTGGGGACAGGAAAACACGCCTGGAATTCCAGGGACAGACACAAGACCCCACTTTACATTTACAAAAATGGGGACAAGTGGCTGTGATGCTCGGAGGTACAGTGCGTATTAAGTGATGTGTTATTTCAATAGATTACACAATCCGCCAACATCTGCGAGCCGGGTTGCTTGTGTATGTTTGATGAGCTGTGTGCATACGTGTGAAGTAATGCATGGCACAATGCGAGGCATGTACAGCATGGGTATGCCCATGTGTAAAGACATGTACAGTAGTTAATGGAACCACTCGGTGCATGCCGGAGTTGAGTAGCGCAGTGGATTTCCAGGGTCTACATACCTCCATCCTCACACTTCTCAGGGGGCTTGGCCTTCTTAGCTAAGCGGGGGTCCAACCACGTGGTAGTCTTGGTATTATGACTGTGGAGGACAGAGAGCACCCAATAAAGATCTGCAATAAGAACCTGAGCCGGCAGAGAAAACTACAGAGTTCTACAGAGTTACCCAACAACAAAGACATGCTCTGACAGAAAAATGACAAGCGTATACTCCTGTGTAATATGATCTGCTGCACAAACATTATTGGATTCGACAAAAAAAAAAAAAAAAAAAAATTGTTTGATCCATTGGTTTACATTCAGCTGTCACATCATGTGTGTGGTTAAGTGGCTTTTTTTTCCAAAGGAAGAAAAAATAACCTTTGAATGTGAAACACGACAAGCTCGTGACAAAACTCGAAAATCATAATGGGCTTCAGATATCCTTAGAGACAAGTAGCTTCGAGCCAAATATGAATAAAACACACACATTCACATGCACACACATATAGACGCACATATTTATTTAGGTCACTTTGGGGGACATTACATAGACTGACATTCATTTCCTAGAGACTTATCCTAACCCCAACCATAAGGACTAGGTGCCTAACCCTAACCCTAACACTGTCTGACAGGACAAAGGGCCCCACTTTGTTGCAACACGTAAACACTGAGGGGATGAGGTGATTTCATAAGGCTGGACCGAGTCTGACTGCTCCTGCCACCCAGTCCCGGGCAGCAGGGGCTGCCACATGGTTTCACATTCACTCGGAACCGTTAACATGTTGAGGCGTGTTGTTCTTCAGGGGTGTGGCAGATAAGTCATGGACGTGGGCCTGTGCCTTTTCTCTGAAAAAAATCACCTTGCAAGCCACCCATTAGACCAAACTTGGAGACGGGTAGGTGTTAGATATCGAGTGTATCATTCCTAACACCTAACCCTTACCCTTACCCTTACCCTTACCTTAACCACTGACCCAATGAGCAGCTTTTTACAGATGGGAACACGACTTTTGTCCTCAATTGAACAAGCCATCCACATTTAACAACACACACACACACACACACACACACACATAGACACAGGCCTCTGATGGGATTATATTTATGCCATGTCCCAAAAACTAAGTATTGATTGTATAGCAAAACAACTGAAGTTGTCTTTATGAGAACACATCAAAAAAAAAAAAAGCTGCATTAGGAAAAGAAAACCTCGTGAAACAGCTGGGGCTGTCACCAGGAATAAATCGGAGGCTTTAAGCCTCACTGGAGCTCTGGGCTTTACATTCTAAGCCTAAACTCATTCATCTATACCATCTATCTGGTCCTGGATTCCTCTACATTCATGCCAGTGAAGTTTGCTACCACGTGAGGATGCGTTTGATTGCATGGCCGCTGAATTTGTTAAGTATATATTTTATCTAATTCAGTCTTTCTTTCATTTCTTTCTCCTGATTCTTGAATTGCAGTTTTGCGACAAGTAGATGGTAAGCCCTTGTTGCCCACCCAGCGCTGAACCTGAATCCTCTTTTGGGGCATCACGTTACCCCATGAGCTACAGCATGTGCAGCACAAAGTGAGTCAGCAATGTCATTAAACTCCAATACTGATTACATATTGATAGTGATGCTGATTAGATACAGTCATGTACGTGCTATTATGCAAAAGTCACCAGCAGAAAATAAATGTCATTCTGTGTGACATCAGATACACAAATGAAATTTTCATTGTTGAGATCATATTATGCAACAAACCGTACAGCAGTTCTTGAATTACGTAAAATCTAGCAACATCTAAAAGTGCTCAAGTTGCCTGTTGCCCTATACCCCAATCATTTTATACGTACCTTATACACCTGATCAGTTTGTCAGACTGTACATACATGTTTATGATCATCCCAGCATATAGTTTATATCACAACTCCATGTAGTTTAGCTCAGCTGTAAGAAACATGTTCTGTTATTTTCTGCAGGGCACCTCCTGTTGAAACACTGTGGATCAGCTGCGCAGTTAGTATGTATAGGGATTTGCTGTATTTGTTTGCTCTCTGAAATGCATTGTCTGACCTTTCGGAACAAAGCCTGATGGTGTGTCACAGCTAAACATGAGCTGTTAGAGGTATTGACTTGCTAAAAGGCTTGCACAACAGACCTCTAGTTTGAGTTTAAGTCTTCAAGAAAGATGTGTATCCTTGCAATCTTGAATTTGTTTCTTATGTCTAACTTACTCTATGAAGTAGACCATGCCAGTCTCAGTGTAAGCCATCTCCCAGTTAAGGGGCAGTGGCTCCAGGCTGTCGTCACGGGGAAGAGAGCTCCATGTGCGGAAATCCATGGTGTTGCTGGACTGGGTGTAGCTGGGCACTGCCTTCCTCCAGTCTGCCCCTTCTTTGTGCTCTGGAAAGGAGAGCAGAGTGATAGGTGGAAGGTGAAAGGCAGGGAGGGTTAGAGCAGATGGAGCGGAAGGTTACAGCCTGCAAACACACCTCAACCCTGCCTCTTCTACTTTTCCCTAGCTTGCTGCCAGGGAGGGGAGATGAGAGGCAGAGCATGATGTCACTCAAAGATTTGCATGAAAGCGATGGTGTGTATGTGTTCGCCAAACGGCTGGTTTGCATTTGCATGCAGTGTGAATGTTTATGCATATGTGAACATATACACTCCCTCTGGGTTGCAAAGATAGAGACAGAGATTGATATTAGAAAGGGCTATTTGCACCCCGGGGCCGTTTCTGCATGATAATTCTGTGGCACCGCTCTTCATATATATCCTTTTGCTTTGTAGTCACTCCCCTTTAATGAGAAACTGCTCTACAATGAACATGAAACATCTATGCAACAAAGGCCTTCCTAATTCACTTACCACTCCATGCCTTCCCTCAGAAGCTGATAGCTGTAAAAGGATGAAACACAAGTCCCTTTCATCCCTTTCTCTTTATGTGGAGCTAACCTCCTCACTACAGTGTATGATGCCAAAAAGATAAGTTAACCACTACAAAAAAAAGGCATTGATACAAGCTGTATTCCCTTAAGATCATTTCACATGAATGTTAGATTGGTTTGTAAATTTCTTACAGAGCACGTCCGCACAACTTCTCAACAGGTTTGTTTATTTGCAAGATCTGAAATATTTTGATCCAAAAAAACACAGACATTGCTTCATATCAGTGGACACAAACTCACATGTATAGGCTTGCATACACAAGCAGGGCACATAAATACACACACATAAATGCACAGCGCATGTCTGAAGATGGTGTTTGTGCTCAATTCATGAAAACAGTTGGAAGACGAGCCTGGGGGCAGCGCCTGGAGAGGAGCCGAGGTCATCAGTGGGGTTCACAGTAGGGTGAGGGCCTGCTCCTTTGGAGGAGTCAGACGGGATATGTGGGCAGTGGAACCGGGGAAAGGGTGACGAGGACAGTAGGAGGAAAGATGGGGGTAAGCTACAAGTCGAGGGTTTTGAGATGTACTGTAATGCTCACATTTTCCATTAACCTCTCTCTCATTCGACCATAAAACCGCCCATCTATGGCCGGTCTGAGCCATCTCTGCCACAGCTGTGGGTTGCAGCAGGCCAGTCATTTGTGACTGGTTTCTTTCCATAAAAAGACCTCCTGGATTTCTGAGCATCGTTTCATGTTTGATTTCACCACGACGGAGCAAACAGTGTTTGAGTAAAGAGACTTTGGATTTCTGTGAATCCTATATGTTTGATTTTTGTACAGCTGAGCAAGCAGTGGTAAAGCCGTGATATTCAAAATACTTTTGTGTTCTGTAAAGAACAATGACGTGCCATTTTCAGCTTAGGCTTGTCTTAATATTAACTCCCATTCACTAACTTTAAAAAATGGTCTGGTGCACAGTGTGTAACCTATTTCTATCAGAGGGCCGTTCTCCTTGCGAGCATCAAGGGCAGATCTGCTCCTTGGAGAGCCAAAGAGAGCTCTGTCCTGATTGATCACATACACGGTGTCCTGCTCTATGCATGAGACTTCCTCAAGGTGACCTGCACTGTATTAGAAGGTCTAGCTGCTGTAACAGTAATGAACATCTCAAGTGGAACGTGTGTTAACAATGTAGTATCACATTTGAATATTTGTGTGGGCAGGGAAAGCTGTGCTGCAGCTTGAGGGACAGTCTGTCAGCTTGTAGTAGTGATAGCAGACAAGTGTTAAACAGGACGAATCAGTTCAGTGTCAGGTTAACTGTTAATCACAGAAATGTATATTAAAGTGACACTCAGAGGCTTTGTGACAGATGTAATGTTTTCTTGTGTGTGTGATGTGATAAATCCGCTCTCCATCTGACACCTAATTAAGAAAAACAACCCATAACAAGCGTAAATACCACTTGATCCAGGTTTGCTTAACAGCACACACTTGACTGACAGATGGATAAGAAACAGATGAGGAGAGAGCTTAACAGAGACAATCAATATATATGCTTAGGTGAACATGGTTCAGTATTTTAATGCTGTTTGATGAACGTGGCGCACAAGAACTACATTCAGCACCCAGTGGGCTCATTCAACTGTATGCAATCTGTAGTCTTTAAGTGTTGCAGGAGAAATGGACAGTGACATTGCCTTGACATGACAATTCCATTTACCAAAGGAGGCACAGTGCACGGCAGCATCACTATTACTTAACATGACATTCTGTGCTTTGACATTTACTGACCAGGCAATCCATTGACCAGTGCTGGCCTTTCATCATCATCTTCCTCCTCGGGGACCACGCTGTCCTTTCTGTCCATCTTACTGACTGAAGTGGTGCGTTTCCTGGGGACTTCGCCACCATAGTCTTCATCAAACAGCACCTGGTCCACCAGGTCAGGCTGCACCAAGTTGGGCTCTGCTGGGGGCTTTGGGGTCCCGTAGTAGTTACCTTAAACAAGAAAAGATAGGAAGAGCAAAAGGAAAGGGGTATGGAATGAGCTGTAGAGAAAATCAGACAGACAAGAGGAAGAGCGGCTGGCTTGCAGAGCATAAAAGAAAAAGAGGTCCTGTGTGTCAGTGAGCATAGCTATATATGGCCTGTGAGTGAGAGAGACACAGTCAGAAAGATCATCCACCATGTCTAACCGAGCCACAATTCGCCGCATTTAAAGCAGAAATTAATTCCCTATTAAGTCACAGTGCTCAAACTCGACTGGTTAGTACAATGTGAGAGGTTGGCCTCCTATATGAGGCTTTCACCTCTCCTGGGCCGCTGCCTTGTTCTCCCTGGGAAGTTGCTCCATAGGGCTGTCATGAATCATGTAACATTAAATTCACCTCACTTGGAATTTGCCAGCAACTAATTACACTGATCATTGAATACAGCAATTATCTATCTCTCAGCTAGCATTTTTTTTTTTTATTCCAAATGAAGAAAAACCTTGTGGTACAGATTATAAATATTCAGTGGGATAATAGCACTCTGTAAAAAGAGGGAGAGAGTGCAAAACGTAGTTAAATCATTTGCTCATTTAGCTCATAGGGTGATCAATCTATGGCTGGTGAACAGTCTCTGGAACTCAATTTAGGCGTAGAATAAGTAATTATTCAACCTCCATTAGGATTATAAATAATGTGCATACTAATTTGCATGCCTACCATTTTTTATGATTATTTGTTTGCTAAATGTCGCTGTGTCAGATGTGTTTATGCAATGTTATCATATTAAGTTTTTGGCAATTCATTTGTAAGGTCAAATATTTATTTGGGTTTTTTTTTTTTGTAATAAGCAATCAGCAGATTGAGCCTGCTCAGCTAAATCGTAATTCGTAATTAGTTTAATTAAAGAATAGGGAGAGATACCACTGGGAAATAGGGATTTTCAGCAAATTAATTAGCCTCCATAAACTTGATCTTATTTTCATTTGGACCAGGCTTAGTATGGGACCGTGTCATGATGAACCTTTGATGTATCTATCCATGAACAAGCACACATTACAAACGCTCTACTGTAAGAGAGCCATTTATCAACTCCAAATCTTTTCAGCGTGCTACAAAGAGGGAAAGTTGACAATGGCGTGCAAAGCCAAAAAAAACAGAAGGCTCTGAGGGAAACATCCCAGTCATTTTAGCAGCTTTAGAGCATGATACAATAACACTGCAGTGGCTTCTTTGATAAGCGAGCCCATCTCTCTCGGTCTAGAAGTCTCATTTCCTCAGGCGTGCTAACTACAGTATACAGCAAACTGGGTTAATGCAGCTGTGCTCATCTTCCTCATAGCGGTAGGAAGGTTGTTGAGGAGGAGGAGGCTGAGGGTGGATGAAAGCTTCCCTCCCCTCCCCTCTCCCCCTCCTCCTTGTCACATTTCAGGCTCTGTGTTCGCCGAGCGACACTCATCCGCATTTGTCAAAGATGGCTTCATTAACAGCGGTGGCAAAACGATAGCAAGGAGAGATTGGGTCTGCTGGCTAATCCCCGCCTGTCTCCTGTCGCACGTTGACATTCATCAGCCAGACGCTACCTCTGTGATTAATTACTTACAAACACCATGTCTCTTGGCCCCTGATAAATGTGTGTCGCAGATAGAGAGGTGTGTGAAAGCACCAAGTCAGTGGAGATTTGCGGCAACATTTGCCATTACAAACGGCGGGGAGCCTCATAAGCAGATGAGCGGGGGAGCTTGTCCAATGTTACTTGTGATCCACATGTCAGAGGGCTGATGAGCCAGGGAGATGGCACTGCAAGCAATTCCATGGTGGTGCAATCAGCTACTGGTAACAAAAATGATGTCCAGGGAACTGTACATGAGCTGCACAGGGTCACAAGGAGACCTTTGTCTTTCCATGGTCATGAGCAGCCACATTTGTCATCATATTTTGCACCCCCACAGTCACATGATAATCATCCCCCGAGTATACCACATTTCACAACTAATTCATGAATGCTACACTCCCACTCACTTACAGTAACTTCCTCTCAAAAACCAGCCCTGTTTTCCCTCCTCGTTAAAATCGGAGTCATTATCACAATGGGGATTCCAAAACAACAGTTTTGAAGTGGATCCCACTTTGGCAGAGTCTCACATTCCCTGCTAACAGATTACTGATGTCATTTGCCAAAAAAATCTCTCTGTATGCACAAATTCATTTTCCAGGCAGCTGTCCCTTCAGTCTCTCACTTCACTGCACTGGACTGTTCATGTCTTGTCTGGCAGTTCTGTTCTGCTCTGTGAGCATGACCCCACCTGAACCCCAAAGGCGCTGAGTTGGAGTGAGGGGCCCAGAGCCCAGAAAGACTCCCTCTCAGTGCCTGGCCCAGATGGCTGATGAGTCTGCTTGGCATGCAACCTGGGACCTCCCAGACCGACCAGGTACACCCAGCATGTCCTTGATCACCACAGATCAGCCTGAACTCGCGGAATGCAGCCTGACCCCGGCAGGGTGGGGACGGACACTCAGTATCCAAGACCCTGATTAGCCTTGTTGTGGTGTCATGAAGGACAGCCAGTTGGTCTATGAGGTGGGGGTTCAGCAGGATCACAGATAACAGGGAGATCAATAAAACTGTGGAAAAGGCACCAATATAAGTTAGAATGATGTTACAATTAGGTTGTTACAGTATGTAATGCATAAAATGACCCTCATAAAATCTTTTCTAAATTGAGAATGGCTCTTATGTACCAACCATTAATGTAACATTAACATAATATGCATTCAGGAAAGTCATTTGGGACTATTAGTGAGACCATTAAGATGAGCTAAGGATCCCATTAGCACAGTACCTTGAGCACAGCTCACTTATGCTTATAAACCAGAGTGAAGGCAATTCATGAGCTTTCCACAGTAGGAACACAACCCAAGTGACCTATACTCTATTCTGGAGGACGCCCGACCTTGTTTGTTTCCCACATGCTTATGTGAAGAATGGAAAAACACAAGCTGCACTTCAAGCACATCTAAATGGAGTAAATCGCCTCCGCTGATCCGATTACTTCCAGCTCGTCTTTGAGTTTGCTGTGGTGCTGTGAGATCACTCGTCTCCGCCACAGTAGCCATGCAAAGTTTGTGCTGACTGGGTTTCAGTGGGACTTGGGGAGGGGGAGGCATCCACTATCAGACTTTTCAATTCACTCTGGGGAATCGTAAACTGCAACCTTCCAACTGTTGAGAAGCTAATCCACACATCTGCACACAGCCAAGCTAGTCCCGCTACTGCTGCAAAGCTTTGAGGGCTTTCCATTGAGAGCCGAGGAGCTCAGAACGCCTTTAAATCACCCCCCACCCCCCTTCCTTTCTGCTATGCTCTCTCTCAGCCCGCTCTCCTTTCTATCCACAGTCAACCTCTCTATAAAGGTGTAAATCCCACCTGGCTGGAGCTCAGAGATGAAGGACAGCTAGTGGGCGACTTGGCAGCTCCTGAAACCTGATGTTCATTTCTTAGGTGATCTAAAGTCTGTCTCCATCCCTGCACAAGGGAGGATGGGATTTGTTCTGTGTGCATGTGTGCGCATGCATGTGCCCATATGTGTGTGCATCTCTGCGTGCACGTGTGTCTATCACACACTGGTACGGACTGCGAGGCTGGTGCCGAGCCTTAAGATGCTCATTCTCTGGATGAGGATTTGACTTTATCTTTTAATTCTCAATCATGTAGGGTGTGTGAGACGCCGCTGAATAGGAACGAAAGAATGGTGCGGGGAAGGTCCATTCACATGACCAGAGGTTGCTCCTCAAACAGTTAGAGAAATCCTTTCCCATTTCACAGCAGCCTGGATTTGCAGTAAGAAAGAATGAGCTTAAAGAGAGCGAGAAGATTATCATGTTATTGCCATAATCATTGGGCAATGTGAGAGAAATCCTCCGTTCCAATCCCTTCATGACACAAATACACTGAGACGGTCTGACTTTCCAAGGCCTCTGAATGCAGGGCAAGTGCTTAACTTCTGTTGTAGTGTAAGGTGATAGAACTGGTAAGACTTGGCCATTCAACTGTCTTCTCCATGCTAAAATATCCTTCCCTGTGTTAACTTCCAAACTGATGGGAAAATATGTGTACTTGCCTCCCTGTCATAAAATATCAATCTCTACTGACATGACAGTGTTTGCTATGGTTACTTACTCTCACACAGGGGGGCAATGAAAGTCTGCCATTTGGGGCGGGTTTTGTACTTTAAATAGCTCGAAAAGTTTCAGCTACCAGTGGTTTTGGATGCTTGCGACGAACCAAGTCTGACTCCTCGTTTCTGTGTGTGTGTGGGCAGAGAGGAGCAGGAGGCTGCTTTATGCTATGAATAAAGCATGACTGGAGAGTAAGAACACAAGTGGTACCTCCTGGCGTGTGACTGTGTAGCCAGCCGGCGGGACCAGTGGGCTGACAGGTCTACATGGGGTCACCATCAGATGCTACAGTCCCCTGTATGCACACAAGGCTGTATACTGTGCATACATCCATTTGTGAGAGACACACGTGGACAAGCAAGTGCACCTTATACCCAGCATAAGTACAAAAGTAAGTGAGCAAATCTTTATTTAGATAGCATCTTTCAAAACCAGATCCCAAAGTGCTTCACAACAAAAGTAACAGCAGCAATATAAAAGAATTGTAATATAATAAGGACATAATGACAAGACAGACAATGAAATCAGACACATACATAGAAAAACATCAACAAGAGAGACAATAAAATCACAAACAGAGATAAAAGAGATTCCAACAGTGGAAGGCTGACATGAAAAAGGGAGTTTTGAAACAATCAAGTGTGTTTGCTGAGAGGCTCTCCCAGAACTTAGGAGCCAACACAGCAAAATCTCCCCTCTAGTTTTAAATTTGGTTCAGAGGATGGCCAGGAACCCTGAAATCCTACGTGACCATTCAGTTCTCTGGGGGGTCAATAACATATGATGGGGCCAGGCCATTAAATGCTTCATAAAAAACAAAACAAATCTAAGTCCTGCTGGGATGTCATTGGCAGGCAGTGCAGCGGCAGGAGTAATGTGAGAAGCCTTGCAGCTGCAGCTTTGGACTGTTTGTAATCTGCTCCTGGTGGCTTGTCTGAGCTATGTGAACAAGAAATAATTAAGATGGAAAGAGATAAAAATATGAATTAATCTTCAGTCAGCAAATGAAGTACTTTAGCAATATTTCGTATTTGGAATTTTTTTTTTTTAACAGAATTATTAAATTTAAAATTAGAGTTGAAGATCAACCTAAATCTTCATTTGGATGATATTACAACCGTCCACTCCTTAACTGCAGCCAGACAGTCATGCAAGGTGTCGACACTGATAAATTCCCTGGATTTAACAGAAACAGAAAGTTGGGTGCTGTCTGCATCACCATGATAAAAATACAACCAAAGCCGTGAATAGCATGTTGCGGGGGAAGCACACACGGAGAAAACAAAATACGCCCCAGGACTGACCCCTGGGGCGCCCCGCATGTCAGGGGAACACAGACTTGGGAGACGTGATCCCAAATGGAGACAGAAAACTTCTTATTAGACAGATAAGAGGAGAAGTAGATGTACTAACTCCATTCTTAAGTCTATCAGTCATGATTGGTGTTGTCAAAAGCAGCACTTTAATCTAACAACCCTAAGATCGCAACTTCACCCTGATGACAAGCATAACAACGGAAAATAATTGAGCAGTATGTAAGCTGTTTGACTCAGGTTTCATACAAGTATAGAAAGATAGATAGATAGATAGATAGATAGATGACAAACAGTATCTATCAATGTGGTCAAGTTATTGGTGGATACATACAGTGTGCAGTCTACTCTAGTCACACTCTAGTTGTCATGCATGGTAAAACACTACAACAAAAAATTACATTCCTGCCCTGATTTCCAGAGCATTTCTATTTAAATATAAAAACAAAATAGTAAACCTAGCTAAATATGGATTTTGTTGATTAGTATTATTTTGGAGTACTATCGTCCTCATTCACCAAGATCTGAGGGTCTACATTTTCTACAGCAACACATTCCAGCAGGGCTGAGTGGGCTTTATAATTCTAATGTAACGTCAGATTGGTAAGATAATCTTAGGTAAAATCAGTGTACCGTGCTAATAAGTGAACAGTTACTGTACTGTGGAGTGTAGCGGAGGATTACAGGTGAAGAATCAATCAGACAGGGACGGGAGGAATAAAAACTGAGGTTGTGTTCTGATTGGATCGGCCCATTCTCTTAGTTGTGAAAGTAACTTTTAATTCCCG
Organism: Myripristis jacobus; assembly: GCA_900302555.1. Lineage (NCBI taxonomy): Eukaryota > Metazoa > Chordata > Actinopteri > Holocentriformes > Holocentridae > Myripristis > Myripristis jacobus. The sequence continues at coordinate 21,282 of OMLB01000267.1, forward strand.
GCAAAACTGATCATTTGACTCACAGATTCTCACAGTCTCATGATGTTCTCTACACCCAGTGATGAGAGTAAAACACATTTTAATGGAAAATTACATATTTTAGTTTATCATCCCTTACCATCCCTTTAAGGTCTGCATTTTTTCATCACTGGCACACACCCACCCACCCACACACACACACACACACACACACACACACACACACACACACACACACACACACACAGAGTTTGGAGATACTGTTGCTTGGTGGATTGTGCAGTT
>OMLB01000267.1:21565-36486 GCA_900302555.1 Myripristis jacobus
TGATGTCTGTGCACACACCCACCCACCCACACACACACACACACACACACACACACACACACACACACACACACACAGAGTTTGGAGATACTGTTGCTTGGTGGATTGTGCAGTTCATCTCAAGGGCTCTGTGTATCCCTGCTAATCTGCCTGTCACTTCCCACAAGTCTTTAATCATGCTTCACTGATCAATACATTTCATCCCACTTGTCACATTTCACTAAGGCAAGCTGTAAGTCATAATGACTGTGAATATCGAGCTTACATTTACTCCATTATAGAGACCTGTCACTGTAAATTGTGTACATGAATACATGAGTAATAAATGCATGCAGTTACACACACACACACCGCCACATATTCTTCACAGTGTGATGACACCTACCATCATAGGTGCCACTCTCCAGTAGAAGTCCACTTTCCTCTAGGATCCTGAAGTCTCCGACACTGATGAAGTTGTAGTCCACTCCTGGCACCTCTCCCTCCCGAGGAAGCCGCGTGGTGCCTGGAAAAAAACACACACACATAGGCAGGTCTTAACATGTACTGGATAAGAGGCAGAGGCGTACGAACGTGTGCATACAGATTAAAGAGCTTTGTGCAAAGTTTCAGCAATAGGACATCCACCTCCGCTCTTGCAGAAAGACAACAAAGTGTTTTACAGGCATGATCAATGGGTGATCACCTTGTAAATGAAAACTTCTATTCCAAAGACACAACACTATTTTAGACACTAATTTAGACACTCTATTTTAGAAAAAAATTATTGCGTGACAATCATCATTCACAATCTATAAAGTATGGAGGAATCAGTCTATGAAAATGTTTTTTTTGCCATCAATCATTTTGTAAGCATAAGTGGCACTACACTCTGAAATGGTAGATCTGCCTTTTCTTGAATAAAAATCTTCAAAAGGGCCTTGGTGCCTGTGAAATATCAATAACTGATGAAAACCTGCGGAGCTTTGAACAGCGGTGTTCAGGCGTTCCTCTGAGTACCAACAGCTCCTGCTAACAAGTTATTATTAGGATATGCATATGTTTTCTCTTGTAAGTACTGGTAAAATGAAGAGACCAGGTAAGTTAGGGTTCTTTATCTTTTAGGTCCACACCATCACGCACAAGTCACGGCGAGTATAAATGAATATAAAGGCATTTTCAACATGCACTTTGGTCGCATGGCGAAAGCCGCGGTCTGTTTTAGTATTGATGGGAAGGATCCCTTCCAGGATGAATATCTACAGGGCATAAGTGCACACTGAATGGCTATATTAGCATGAAGATTATGTAAACCATATTTCATGAATAAATAAGTAGGCCTGTGCCACACTGAGCTCAAGGCTAATTAGGTTTGTGCTGCCAAACTTGTAAACTCCACACCAACAAAAGGGTTCTCACATTTGCATGGATGAATTGCAACTATTGTAAGGGAAGCAGCTGCACGGGAGGCAGAAGAAAACACCGAGCATAAAGACATCACCAGTGTTTCATTCCACAAACACCTCTGCCACTACAGTTTAACTTAAGGCTCTGGAGCTGCACCTGCATTCACACAAACCCCGTGCACATTAGCATCTTGGGGCTCGAGCAATTAAGCCCCAAGCAATTAATTAAATAATTAATTAAACAATTAACTGGAACTGTTCACGTTAAGTGTATGTACACACACACACACACACACAAACACCTCATATTTAGAAGACTGAGAATGCTTTCTTACATGTACTCATGCAATATTTGCTGTGAGCAGAAATCCCACATTTCCCACAATTTGCTTGTTTTGTAATATTTGACATTTAAAGGTCTTAGCTCCATGTGGCGCTGCTCAGGGCTTAACGAGATGGTAAAATAAATCACATTGCAAGTAATTTTACATATATTGCGATTGCGATATGATTCACGATTCTGGTGTAGGAGTGATCATTTTTGCATTATAATTTTCATTTTCCCTTAAAAAGCTATTAAAATGATGGTGGTGTGATTTTTGCTGGGGTCTGTGCCAAACAAAAATGTTTTCTTACACTTGGAAGATGCAAGGCCAGGGCATTTCTGTAGCACCATAATCCTTTATTTACAGCAACATTTTGTCACATTTTACCTGTGATATCAATAATATTTCATTTAATTCTTCAGCCCTAACATTGCCATCCTTTCAAACCCAGCAACCCATATTTTTTCAGACAAATATACAGATATTTTGTTATTTCATTTATTTTTGGGGTTTTGTCATCCACCCAAGAACCCCAAAAAGGTTGCTAGGACATCAAACCAAGTTGATCTGTGTCTGCCATAGCTGTTCTGAAGTACTCTTCAAGTTCAAGTTCAAACCCAAGTCTATTTAGAGCTCTTTATCACTGTTGCCGTCTCAAAAGGCTTTAAAGGGCAATTAGGAAAGAAAAGAAAAGAAAAGAAAAGAAAAGAAAAGAAAAGAAAAGAAAAGAAAAGAAAAGAAAAGAAAAGAAAATGACACCCCTTATTCTAACAGGTAAGCCTCCACAAAAACATCTTCCTCTTCCTCTCCTTTCTCTTTGCTTGTCTGTCTCTGGTGAAGCATTCAGGAAGCGTTGCACAGTTTTATCATCATGTGCATCAGCAACCTGTCATTAGGTCTCATTCCAGGCCATACACCCACAGCCAGGCTCATTTGCACAGTAGCTAGGGTCAACATTGGTTGTTGCTTCCTGTTTCAAGCAGGACTCGGAGCTTCTAGTTGTCACGAATTGTGAATTTCATCAGTGACCAGATTAAGCACTGAAATGAGGAGCAACAACTGTATTTAGATGTAATGTGAACAGGGCCACTAGCGAGCTTTCCATTGTCGCACCAAACACGGGTGTGCTAGTGTGTGCCAAGGCCAGCTGCGTTTCTACTGTCACTTCTGGTCTTTAACGGCACCTAGTTAGGACTGTAGGAGCCAGTTTCCAGGTGCTAATGGCCCACCAAATCCCTATCGGCCAGACAGGGCTAACCTCGGTCTGAGGGCTTACCTGGCTTTGGGTGGGGAGATGGTGTAGCTGATAAATAGAGATGTCAGTGCAGTAGCTCACTTTTGTTGCAGAAAAAAAAAAAACAGAAAAAGAAAAATGGAGAACAAGTGGAAGTCCTGGTCAAACAAGGACATCAAGGCTCTGCTCATTATCTGGACAGAGGATAATGTCCAACGTCAAATTGACGGTCAAAAATAACGACTTTATGCGATATATAGTGAGACAGCTGGCAGTGCTGGGGATCCAGGTCTGCCAAAAACTGAAAAAACTGAGGTCTCAGCACAAGGCAGTTAAAGCGTACAACACACAAAGTGGCATCCAAAGGAAAAAAAAACTGTTCCATTCTACAGTAGTTTAGCTGGTGCTGGGTATGCAGACTTTTGCATTTACACCGACGCAGCATGCGATGGGCAGACCTGGGCAGACCTGCAGGGCTATTGGCATGACAGTGGAAGCACAAACGCTTTTTGTTCTTGTGGATTGAGGCCGCGGGCCATTAGCAGTGGCCAGTGGAAAGTGGCGAATGATTCCTTTTCAGGACTGCAGGGGGGCAGGACCCTATCCCAGTGCACTTTGATCAGAGGACGGGGAGGCAAAGTGGACGGGTCACTAGCCCATCGCAAGGCTAACACATATACATATGGACAATTTAAACTCTGCAGTCCACTCGACTGCCATTTGCTAGGAATGTGGAAGGAAACCCACACACACAGAAGACACAAACTCCATAGAGAAAGAGCCTTCTATCCTTTTTTGCTGGGAGCTGGCAGTGCTGACCAGTGCTGCTCCACAGAGCTGCCCTCGAGCAACACCTTGACAGCATTTTCTAATCCAGCTACGACACAATCTCTCAGTAGAGTTCTTGACACTTGTAGAGTCTTTGACAATGAGTGGTGAAGCTGCCGTGCAGTTTGCGCTGGCCCAGTGGCCTGTTACGTCACTTTCTGTTGCCATTCGCTGTGATTACTTCATCCTGATATTTTCTCCCTAATTGGGTTTTGACAGCTCCTGAGCACCCCAGCGATGGAGGCAGGGGAAAAAAATGAAATAAATAAATTTTTAGAAAAAAGAAATCAGCAGAGAAACTTCTTTCTGCAGCACGCCTTGATACTGCAGTTTGTGTAACCAAAAGCAGTTGACACCGCATTCGTGTGTGAGAATGCCAGCCTCTGCTTCTTTTCATTACTGCCTTGTCTGCCTGCTGTTGTTGGCTTTGGTCCCTCAAAAATGTCCCCTGTAGTCCAATTACTTGAGCCACTGTTATGTACCTGCCAAGCATCTCCCCAAGCCATCATCCAGGATGCCACACCATATATACCATAGGATTCCTATTGTGGAGTAGCTGCTGAGAAAATAATGAGGTTTTCTGAGCTTTGAGGGTACAGCCCGAGTGAAAGAAGCTTTTTAGCAGAACTTTTTTTTTTCCCGCCCCTTAACATCTTGTAACACTTTCTTTTTCAATGCAGCGAGTTGACACGTTGGAGATGGCTTCAAATAAACTGCTAGAGCCGTTTTTCCCAAACAAATTGCATATGTTGAGAAAGGTCTTGTCAATACAGTGCAGTTAATTAAGGGAGGAGACGAGGGAGGAGGGTAAGGGAAGTGGAGAGGCTTTATCAAAGAAAACAAAGATTTTCTGCCAGAATGCAAAGTTATACACAATGTTGTTCAATAGAGGAGGGAGAGAATTTCGATGCGGGGTGCAGTGTTCGGGCGGGTGACAGTGAGAGCAAACCACACTGTGATATTCATATTATAGCTGCATATAATATTTATGGTCATGTGTGTGCGTGTGGATGCATGTGTCTGTGTGTATGTATCAGACACTTAAGCTCTGCAAGGTCTCATGCCTGTATACTGCAGAGACCTATTTTTCCCAAACTTGAAAGGATGGCAGGATGGGAACATCAGAGGTCGTCAGTCAGGAATAGCAGTGCATAAATTGAACACGGTGATTTGTGCATAGTTTTATGTTGGTCCTTCAAAATGGCTTTGGGGATGCTTTGAAAATGGAGAAAGAGAGAGGAACGAGAGTATAAAAAAAAGATCATTACAAAGCCAAAGTCTTTTTGGTCCTTTTGTGGACCAAAAGACATGACAGGAAAAAGAGTCTGTATTTAAAACGCCCGAGCAAGCCGAATTTCCAAGCTTATTGAGCTCTGTCACGCTGTAAAATGGGTTACAGTTGTTAATATTTAACGAGAATTGTGAGGACATATCAAAACAAGTTATTTAAAAAAAACTCCTTACTGTCATAGCATGACTTAAAGCACATACTTTATCATATCCAGAATATATAAATCATATAAAATCATAGATGTAGCTATACAGTATATGCATAATATATGACTATGAAGCCTGTTGCGTACATCAAAGGCTCCTCACAAGCGATGCCTCTCTGGCTGGAGTCAGAAGTGTGTTGCTTAATAAGAAAGTGAAACGGAGAAACGGAGCAGGAGGAGGACGAGGATGAGGAGTGGAAGAAAAAGGGAGATCTCTCGAGCATTTCACAAGGCAACGGGCTGTCTCGCTGCCACACGGGGCAGAGAGTGCAGCTGGATGTGCTCCTAAAGGTATGTGCATTAGTGTGTGTGTGTGTGTGTATGAGAGAGAGAGAGAAAGAGAGAGAGAGAGAGGGGGGGAAATTTGTGTGAGATCAAACTACTTCTATCTATTTCTCCTCTCAGAGAGAAGTCCAGGGACTGAGTGTGACCCCAGGCGCTTGCTCCTCTTAGAAAAATCCTCCGCCTTTTGTCCTCTCAAGAGCTCTTTACAGCCTCCTCCAGCGCCTTTGTAAGAGTCCAAAAGAGATGGACGCTGTTTCAAAACCACTGAAGAAGACTCAGGATTACCACACACAGACCGTAGACACCTCTTGCCCTCTGTCCCTTTTTCTCTGCTTTGTTGCAGTCTTCTGTCACCACCTGTCCTTGTCTATCTATCTATCCCCTCTTGTTATCTCTCCTCTCCCCTTCTGCCCTCTCCATTTGAACAGTCCTGTTTAGAGCTGATAATATTCCACGCCATGGTCTGTTTGGGTTTCATAAGAGGATGACAAGTAGAGACTAATTCTTTCATTTTGGGCCTAAAAGCGCTGTGCCCTGGCAGGACGGATCATGTGGTGTTTGGTGGGACACACAGTGAGGACGGCGCAGATCGACAGCGCTTGTATCACAGAACAGCAGCGCAGGGAGTAGTTAAGTGAAGTAGGGCACTGGCACGGTGACACCAGCGACATCTGTTAATCCTGTTGCTGTTTGTAAGACTGTTGGACACATTTTGGGCACATTAAATGACTCCAAGCTCTGATGCTGTTGTGTCACTCTGTGATCCTCTCTGCATTCCAGAAGTTATTTTGCGATTAAATATTGTAATTTACCATCTTGGTGTATCCACTTTCCCTCCAGCTGACTCTTCTACTTCTACTTAACTCAGAAATGTCAGAACTTTCCCATAACAATTTTTGCGTCTAGAGAGATAGCAATAGTGTTAGCATCACAACAGCAAGTGAACAAGGTTTTCTGGCCGAGGGAAGGTGAGAGTCAGTCCCCCTTACACAAAAGACATCATGTCTTGTGGCTGCATTGTACTCTTGTCTATTGAGGCTACTGTCAGTGGAGAAATTAGCATTTCTACGATGGGCTTCTTCCTGTATTATGGTTGAACACTAATGCAAAATGGTGACCCGAGAAAGAAACCCTTGTTTAATTGTCAAAGTCTTACATTTATCATTGAGGTCTTAGATAGCTGAAGAAGAGCTGCATTGGAAATTCCTTCATGTTGTCTACATGCCAGTCACATTAGTCACAATTTTTCAGATTTTTTGCAAGTTACAAAAGTCGATGGCAGGGATCTCCTATGCCAGTATCAGGAATTGATATCTGGGCCAAATACATGCATTTTAAGAGAGAAGAGTGTTGTTGAAATGTTAGCCATATGGAATTGTTTCACTTTGGTAAATGAAAGCAGTGCGACAACAAAGTGGCGTGTTTGCAATGCAGGCATATCTGGAAGCAATCACAACAGGGCCTCGTACAACATGATTGAAGCTCATATTTTAAATAACATTTCTGTTTGTAACAGTGTTCATTAAAGACCATTAAAGGAAAGATGCATGATACAAGCTACTTTTCTGAAAGCAGAGAAGCTGCTTAATAAGCTTGGCCTGCCTGTACTGGGTATACTGGGCTGGTTTCCACACATTTCAATGCATTCATACTGTAGTTGTATTATAAATCAGATCAGGACTTGGGATCAGCAGTTACTAAATACTGAGTGGCTTGGATGGGGGTTGGGGACAAAAACATTGATTAGCACATCGAGGCCAGCAAAGAAAATATAATCAAAATTAAAACGCATGAGCAGAAGCATGGGGTAATAAAGGGGATAGTATTTCAGCAGTGTGTTCAGTTCTACAACAGTGTGGGTCTCATTTCGATGATGACCAGGTTTGACAGCAGCTTATTGCTGCTTGCTGGACTGGGAGTCTGTGTCGGTACAAGTTAGATTTGAAAAGAGAGCTGGCTTCACTTAGTGAGAGCTTCACACCGTGTGTGGGGGAATCGGGGGCCAAAGTGCTTACACGCCTCACTGTAGGAGCTATAGTCAGCACCCATTATCATTCAACAAGCTCTTTTTAGGACCTTTTCAATAGCTGTGCACTGGGAGACGGTGAGGCCTGAGAGCCACACAGGAGCAGCACATTCAGGAGCGGTCTGAAGTGTCTGCAGAAAAGAAAGAAAAAAAACACCACCAAACAACAAAATGGACCCAGAAATGCAAGGAACATTGCCAAAAGCTGTTTTTTTTAGCGGTGTCTAAATGTTTTAGGGTGGATTTTTCCCTCTGAGCAGAGCTAATGATAGAATAACAGAATTATGCTTTGTTTTGTTTGTTGCTTATTACAAAGGTCATTCTCATTAATAAAATATTTTATTCTCATTTTCGTGCATTTTCATACACGAGCATAAAAACAAAAGCAACTTCAGATAAATATGAAGATGCAATGAGGGGAAGGAATACCAAGAAAAATGGTGAGATGTAAAAGCAAGAGTAATTGAAACAGAGAGAGAGCGAGATGGAGAGGGTGAAAGATGGGAGGGCGAGAGAGAGCGAGTGAATGATGGAGGTGCCGTCAGTGTGCGAGTCCTGGTCTCTTGCTCATTAAGACAGTAATTCAAGCAGGGGATTAGAGAGTCAGACTCATGCAGCGGGCCCACTGGCTGCTGATGATGAATGGTGGCTCCGGGCTGTGCCATGAAACCTCACTGATCGCCACTACTGTACATGAGGTAATGGAAAGGCATGTTGGCAGTGGTGCGGGATGTGTGCACAGGTGAGTGTGAGTAAGGGAAAGGTAAAGATGGAAACAGAGAGAGAGAGAGAGAGAGCGGGAGAGAGCGACACATTGCAGTGTCCTTGAAACAGAAATCGAATGCCTAAATTAAATTCCCCAATGCAGTGAAACTCTGTTTGTCTGAGTCGTGTAAAACTCATGATCATCTTCTGTCCATTACCTGTAAATGAACCTCAGATCCCACTGCCACAAACAAGTCCAGTTCTGTCTTCAAATGATGGGGTGCAAAAGCAGACTTTCTGGCTCTCACCAGCTTTTTTTCTTTTTTTTTTTTTTTTTTTTTTTTTTAGCTCAGAACCTGATTGACAAGTTTTTGAAAGCGAGTGGGAAAGTGACGGGGAGAAAGACAGGGGAGGACAAGAGAAAGACACGAAAAGAGAAGGAAAACAGTGTGAGGCAGTTGAGTGGTGAGGAAGATATCCCGCCCCCTCCGAGGGAAAAAAAAAAAGAAGAAAAAATTAAATATACATGAAAGGTAAGCAGCTTACTTCCTGAAAGATTTCACACTTGTGCTTGCAATTCCCCTCTGAAACAAGACAGAGCAACTTCCAGCCCCTGGAGGGCGAGAGAAGAGATGCTGTTCATTTGTGACAGTGCAGCGCCTCAGAGTCTGTCATCGCCTCAGGAGCAGTCGCTCTGCATGTGACTAAAACCTTGACTATGCTCAATTATCTTACTCTTCTTGGTAGAGTAAGTCTGTAAGAGGACATGGTAAATATTTACACTAACATATCTACACGAACAACATTTCAGCTGTGTAATTAACACCTCGTGTATCTTAGTCACATCTTCCCTCTTGATGCGATTTTGCTTCCACACGTCATCTGGTGCACAGTGGCGCTCATTGCGGTTGGGGGGTGAGGTGTGGGGGGTGGGGCTGATTCTAAGGGCCCATGACTAACAGGGGCCCTCAAACAATATTAGAACATAAGATTAATGCCTTTTTATCTTTTCTTTATCTTTTATCTTTTGTATCTTGACTTTATTTTGACTTGAAATGATTCTGTTCTTAGTATATCTTATTTTAGCATATTTTACTAATTCTGTACTCTGTGAAGCACTTTGGTCAACCTTTGTTGTTTTTAAATGTGCAATATAAATAAAGCTTGACTTAACTTGACTTTTTTTTTTATTGCCATTATGATAAAAAAAAAAAAAAGTTAAGAACAAAAGCTAAATTTTCTGTTGGCATCATTTGAATTGACGCCACATTCATTTTGATTTAAAATGTGTCAATGTTTAAGCTATCTGTCTTTGTAAGTTATTCATCAATCTTAAGACAAGTGCTCATTACTTACACGGAGGAGGTGAAAGATGGTCTTTAACATATTTCTTATAGAAGGTATCAGATAGTTTTGTATCAAATACAGGAGTAAATTTTACACAAACGTTTGCATGCATGTCTGCATATCATTAGACATTAACTCATTTTCAGTAAATTTTGGACTGTATGCAAGTTCAAGAGAGCTGCAAACCTGCAAAGTTAGAGGCATTTAAAACATTGAATGGGTTGATTGGATTCTGGATGTACGATTAAAGCTGTTGTACAGGTTTGGGGGTGGCGGGGCCCAAACTGAAATCCCTTCATGGGACCAAAAAACATCTGGTGGCGCCCCTGCTGGGGCACGATAATCGTCACATCCTTGTTTAAACTTGGATCAGCAATGTTTTATCCAGGGATATGACAGAAGGTAATGTCATCTAATCTCAATTTACTGTTTGACACCGTTTTGTGTGAAACAGAGATAATCCATCTGTTCAACTTGATAAAAATCTCACTGTATATCATAATGAGCAGTGGCGTGTAAGCAGCAATCAGCGGGGCCAAAGCATAATATGCAAACATGAATGAAGATTTAAAACAAGTTTTAAAACAAGAAGCAGATGAGTGACAAGAAGAAGAAGAATTCTAACAATGCATAGTATATCACTCCTTCAAATCCATCATCATAGATTTCAATACAGGTTGAAAAAATTATTTCCCATGCTAACGTTTTTAACTCCGAACAGGTTATTGATGAACGGATTCAGTCATGCATGAAGTTTCTTGGACAAATTTAACTGGGTTTTGATCAACTGACCTTGTTATTATTAGACAGAGACAGGTATAGATAGGAGATAGGATAAAAAAGGAAAAAAGATTTTATGACAGTGTGATCTATGGTGTGGGAACACTGGCTTTTTAAAGAGGTGTGGTATAAATCATTTTCAAGCTACTCGCGAATGGCTAAACTCTGTGTTGGAAAATATCCCTATTGTTCTTGGCAGTTCATGACTTTGAGAAAGACAGGCCAGGATTTGAACAAGAGTCAGCTTGAGAAGCAGATGCTTTACATATTGAGCCAAACACCCTGACAGCTTTCATGAGAAGAAAAGAACTAAAGGGAGAAATATTGTGATCCTGCATTGGATTTACAACTTTCATAGAGCTCCCCATTAATAAATGTCATCGTGCCTTTACAAACATCTTGAGAGTATTGACGAGTTTAAGGTAGACTAATCAGTCTATGTTGAACTGTTGACAAAGTCATCGAGTCATCATTCCAACTGCAGCTCTACATTTTCTATATTTACAGATACCATATGTGCACTATAGAAGTATCAAATGGCCAGTAAGCATGGGCTGTCTTGACTGAGTTGTGGAGATACAGGAGCCTTTAAGGAAAAGATGAAAGAAAGGAGAATTTCAGCAAATACAATATGGCTCCAGTACAGTGTCTGGACTAATTACTAGTACTAGCAAAGTCTAGCAAAGTCACCCTCTAAACGTGACTTTATTATTTTATTATCTTATTGTTTTCATTTAAATTTTACTCTTATAATTATCCAACCATGTTCTTTTTTCTTTTGTTTAAATTGTTTGATGACATGTTTTTTCTTATTTTCCTGTTAATGTTTTCATTCTGTAATCCTTATCTCAACAATGCTCTTTTCGTTCCTTTTCTGTATAAAGCACTTAGAAGATGAAGTGGTTGAAGTCATGATTACAATGGTAGCTGAAGCTTAAGTAGCAGTTGCAATAGTGTTAGCAGTGCTTGTAGGAATAGCTGATGTAATGGCTGTGGCATATCAGTGTTAATAATAGTATCAATAATAAGGCTGGGACATTATGCTTATCTCCCAATTTGATACTATCACGATACTTGGATTTCATATGTATTCCAATTTAATATTATGATTTATTGTGATTTTTGTTTTCTGAAACATGCTGTTATCCTCTTCTGGAAATTGCTCAGAAACTCTACCACTACTGTCAGTACACATGGAAAACCAACCATCCTCTGAACAGCCTCGCTGCGGAGGCGCTCTCATTTTTTAATTTTAAGGCCAAGATGAACTGGGCTGCGCAGCAGCGATATAAGGCTACATGTGGGCGTGATGGGAAAAAAAGTTCAGTCGGGCACCAAATTACACATGATCTAACAACTGCATGCATATAGGCTGTGCAGCACGTAAAACAATGACAGTAGCCTATGGCGTAGTCTCAGTTTACGTTAGTTACGTTCTGGCGCAGGTGAGAGTTGTTTTTTTCCCACGCTACATGGCCCGGTCTGGAATGTCTCGCGGACCGGTACCAGGGCGCAGACCAGTGATTGGGGACCACTGCTCTATATCATATTGCGGGGTTCTGTTTCAAACTTCTCAAAAAAAATTGAAAAATTGCAGGCGAAGCCAGAGAATAGGATGATGTATGGCCCTTGCCCTTTCACCAAGAGATTGCTGTTGAAAGAAGGGAGAAGCAACAGGACTTTTTGACCAGGCTAGAATTCATGGTGTCAAGCCTGTTGGTCATACCAGGACGGAGCAAATCCAATGGTTCCTGTGCATCCTAGCCATACAGCAGCTTAAATGGAGGGAAGCCTGTTAAAGCCTGGGGAACTTCTCGGTAGCCAAGAGCAGAAATGGCAACCAGCAGTCCCAGTCCTTGCCCATGTCATCCACAAACTTCTGCAACATCCTCTTCAGTGTCTGGTTGAATCTTTCAAGCAGCCCATCAGTCTGTAGGTGATATGGTATGTCATTGATTGCTGAGATGCCCAGTTGTTTATAATTTAGAAGAGCTGAATCAACCTGCAGGTGAAGTTGGTCCCCTGGTCCATTAGGATCTCATCCACTATCCCCACTCTGGAGAACAGCTGTACCAAAGCATGCAGAACAGTGGGAGCAGTGATGGTGTACAGGGGAAAGGCCTCTGGGAAGTGGATGGCATCACACACAAGATATACTGATGACCACCGCTGCTTTTCACTAGAGGGCCCACAATGTCCATGGCAATCCTGCAGAACAGAGTGGAGATGACAGGAGGGGGCTACAGAAAAGCTTGATTAGCTTTGAGGGTAGTACATGTTTTCTGACATGTGGGGCATGCGGTGCAATATTTCTGAACATCTGTATACATGGAGGGCCAATAGAAGTGTGGACTGGTGCGAAGGTTTTATGGCAGACTAGGTATCAAGCCCATGGGAGTGTGTGTGCCAGGTGCATGACAAGTGATCTACAGCTAGCAGGGATTACAAAATGGCTGTGTTCATCATCAACTGCACATAATACATCATCACACGCAAGATGGGTCAGGTCACTTACGAGGTCCGAAGGTTGGAGTGATTGAGCCTTCCAACTCAGACTGGTGCAGTGCAGTAGTCATTGTCTTCAAAAAAGATGGCTCTGTTCGGATATGCATTGATTTCAGGAAACTTAACCCCATCTCAGAGTATGATGCCTGCCCCATGCCCAGAATCAGTGACTTGCTTGGGAGGACTGAAGCTGCCAAGTACATCACCACCCTTGATCTGTGTAAGGGATAGTGGCCACTGGAGAAGTCGTGCCACCTATGGCATTCCAAACACCAGCTAGACTTTTCCAGTTTACTGTGATGTCATTTGGACTGCAAGGTGCACCAGCCACCTTCCAGAGATTGATGGACAGAGTCCTCTAGGATTGTGACAACTGAAGCGCAGCTTACCTTGATGACATGTAATCTTCAGATACACATGGGAGGAGCATGTCAAACACCTATCTCTGGTCCTGGTAAGGATCCAGAAAGCGGGGTTGACACTCAATCTCTCAAAGTGTGACTACGCACAGCAGGAGACACAGTACCTGGGTTACCAGCTGAGACAAGGAGAGGTGTGTCTGCAAGTGGATAAGGTGGAAGCTATCCGAAACTGCCCTCGACCTTGCACCAAGAAGGAGGTACGGTCTTTCCTGGGACTGGCTGTCTGGTAAAGATGCAGCCCCACTCATTGCCCTAACCAGGAAGGACCAGAGGATCATGGTAACCTGGTCACATGACTGTGAAAGAGCCTTCAGTTCCTTGAAGCCTACCAGTGTTCTTTTCCTGTCCTCAAGAGTCCAGACATCAGCAGAGGATTTCTAGTACAGGTGGACACATCCGAAGTCAGCCTGGGAGCAATTCTGGTCCAAGGAGGTCCTGGAGAAGAACATCCGATCCTGTATCTGAGCCACAAGCTGTAACCACATAAGACCAGGTATTCCACAGTGGAAAAGTAGGGCCTGACCATCAAATGGGTGCTGGAGAGCCAGTGATACTACTGGCTTGGGCAGGAGTTTGATCTGGAAACTGAACACCAAGCTCTCACCTGGATCAACTCCATGAATGACCACAAAAGCCACCTTACCTGATGGGGCCTCTCACTCCAGCCTTTCAGGTTCACCATCTGACACCAATAAGGCAAGGCAAATGTGGTCACAGATTACCTTTCAAGGTTGCTGCACATCGCCAACCTCTGGGAAGAGGGGGATGGTGTGATGGAGCGGCTCTATCACTGACTTCAGGTAGTGCATGCACGCATACATGCACACACACACACACACACACACACACACACACACACACACACACACACACACACCACCCATTCCCCCTCTTGGTCTCGCTAAAGTAATTGATAAACCACACTATTATCTCTCTTTCCCCATTTCAGTGGCACAACCAAGGGTGAATACTTGGTGCTTCTAACTTCATTTATGTATACATTCACATGCACTTTCATGGCCACAAGGACTGTATAATTATGTCTTTTGTTTGTTATATTCCTTTTTACCACCAATAATATTTGTTTTAAGTTTTTTTTTTCAAAAATGTAGATCATCTTTGTGTCAAATATATTTGGGAAGCTGTAACCGCTTTATTTTGTATAAAAATGTGTTCATTTGATTTCCTTTCCTGAAGCCTAGTCGAAGGGGCTATCTGTTTAAAAGAGCGACTGTGGGCCCTGGTGGGATCAGTCTTGGCTGGGTTACAGAGGATGTGACATCCATTGCATTTTCAGACTGTGTTTTTGAACTGTATCTGTAGAGAGTGCTCTGAGTTACTGAGGAACTCCATTTGTAGTATTCTTGAAATCTCATACACAGAGCATTTTTATTTATTTATTTATTTATTTATTTTTGTTTTGTTTTTCCTTTGTGCACATTTTTGTAAATATTCTATCTGTTTGCACCGTGGGAGGCCAGCACAATAAATCACACCATCCTATTCTCCGGCTAGGCCTGCATTTTTTCTTTTTTCTTTTTTTTTTTTTTTGAGGACTTTGACATCGATTTAAGCATTGCAC
>OMLB01000271.1:0-18345 GCA_900302555.1 Myripristis jacobus
TGGATTACTTTTGTGTTGAAACCAGTTGCAATTAAGGTGTTTTTTTTTTTAAAGAAACCTATAAACTGTCCACAGGTGGTAAGGAAACATGCTCACTTCATATGAATAACGATCAGGCCAGGAAGTCACAGTGCATGCACAGAGATAGATATCAAAGCCAAGCATACACAGCTAACCTGATTAGCAGTAGGACGCAATTAATGATGCATGGTGATGTCCAAAGAACACTATGAGAACTTGCTGTTTAATGAGCTAACATAGATGCAGGCACTGTGCAGATGTCTTACAGAACCACTGAGCGTTATCAGTGTCACAAACGTCTTTTCAGCAGAACACTGCCAATTAGCTGTGTAATTTGAGCTGACTGCCAGACTTTCAGACTAGCATGTACTTGTTGCTTTAAATGTACAGTCGTGTTGTCCTTGTTAAAATTTACTATGCATGTTTTTCCTTCTCTGGGAGTGACACTGCACCACTGAAATTGTCTAAGCGTTTGGCTCTACCCCATCTGAGACGGAGCGGTAATTCTCAATAGGAAAGCAGCCCTGAAAGCTGTTCTCCTCATTAATAATGTAAAATCCACATTGGTCCACCCATGATCTTAATTTTTCAGCCTCTGATATTTTCTTCGAGTCCTGGCCCAGTCATGTGTCGGAGCATGTAATATATATGATAAGTAGTGGAGCCAGTCGGCGTGGGACTCATCACACACTTAAATTGGTGCAGCATGGAGTTCATATTGCAGTGTGGCCGAGGGGGAATTAGCGAGTCTATATATAAACCCTGCCTCATGTGTTGTGAATTAAAGTGCATTTATCTGGTAATCACTGGGGAGATCTCCGCGTGCACAAGCATGGCAAGGCAGCAGTGCTGCAGCCACCACAGCCCAGTGTGCTGCTGCTGTTGCTGCACGGGGGAGATGGGAAGGAGAAACAGGTCATCCACAATAAAGAGCTCTGATAGCCAGGGTGGCAGCAGGAATGTACAGTACACGGGGAAGGAATAACAAGAGGCGTCTCTATCTCTCCTTCATGTGCTAACCTTTATCTCTCTCAATGTCTTTCTCTATCCGTCCAACTCCCTCTTGTTTTAAGCATAATGTATGTCTAACCCTTGGTGCCATATCAAAATTGTCTCTCTCGCCGTGCCCTCTGCTTTCTCCAACCCTCCCAACGCCTTATCTGTGATTCAGCTTGCCTTTACTCAATCATGTATGACTCCTTACTAGCAGAATCAAAAGTGGTGGTTCTCATGCCATGCTTTTCATTAGAGGTCTCCGTAAGGGCCGGCTGTGAGTCTTTTGAAGTATTTCGAAGCAGCTCTGGAGAAGCCACACTGTCAGGCAGCCTGTGCTGCTGACTCTCTTGTTTGATGAAGCAACTCCCCACTAAGGCCAGAGCAACCTAATGATCCCAAACACAAGTGCTGACATAGACAAGGAGCTGTGCCTACTGTTTGACGGTGTGAGGGAGGTAATGACTTGGTGGACTTTGTGTCTCTTTGGGATCTTCAAACTTGGCAGGCAACAATAACCAACCACAAAAAAAACACCTTAGGCTCAGTGATGCTTCAGTCAGTTGGCAGCTGACTTTTCACACCTCAGAAGGTCCCAGTTTGAACAGGATTTTATTTAACACAGCCTCAATGCTCTGTGAAAAGGATGTTACGTTATGCACTAAATCAGCCTTTTATCTCCCACTGGAAATCCAATGAGTGGAGGACAGCAGTGCTTGAGATTTGGTGCTGTCATGGGAGTGTCATACTCTGAAGAGGTGTTAAAAGAGGGTTACTAGGACATGACTGCACATCCTAATAGGAAATGGAGATGCCTGGTTTCCCATGTTGAGAACATGTGTCTCTCAGCCAGTGTTTACTAAGAGGTGGTTATTTTTCAGCCATGCTTGAGTTCACTGTCAAAGCCAATTAAGGCAGTACAAATGAAGATGGAGGATGTGGTGCCTGAGGCCAGGAGAGTACAGCACCAGGGCCAAGTAGCCTCCTCTGTCCTCACTCTAGGGCTAACCACATTAGGGACACATATGGCCTGGGCAGCTCATTCAATTGGCAGGGTATAAATAATATGAAGCTAAAGTGTGTTTAAAAAAAAGCATCAACTTTAACAAGATCTTTTTTGTCTTGCGGACCACTGGTTGACTGAAATTTGTGTTATTTTAGTACTCGTTAAGCTGTCCAGTCATTAGAATCAATATAAGAGATGGATATTACTGAGAGTGCTGTTCTTCACTTGATCACCCTCTCTACTTGCAAAAGCCTTGCAAAAAAAATGAGGCCTGATATCAGCTTCAGTTTCATATTTGGCCTTTTTTTTGCTTTCCACCCCTCTAATAGGGATGGAAAGTACTTCTCCTGCAACCTAGAGTTTGCTCTCTTTTTCAGGTTCACCATCTGGCCCTGATTGATTAAAGCTCCTTTAAGTAATTAATGCCTGCTTTAATTGAGAGTCAGCCCCTGTGGCTGTGGGGTTCGTGTGTAATGCGCAGGCAGAGCAGAGCCAAGGATCTGGTTTAGAGGGGCACGGAAATCTGTTTAGCACCCTGACCCTCTCAGCCTCACATCTCAAGACTCTTAAGATGCTAATAAGAATGCAAGTATGGTAGCTGCATTCTGCTGCACCATGTGACAAATCGGGGCTATAAATCATCGCAGTAGAGTGTGACATGGTTTTTCTAACATTGGAATTAAAGTTCATGGGGGATATTGCCATTTTATCTGCTGGTTTATCACTTTCCATTGGTCTTTTTCCTTTGTGAAAACCCTCTGTTTTGGTGGACATGCACATAGCGGAAAGAAAATTAAATTCCTTCTGTCAAACAGTGCATTGTGACAGCATGTCACTGCAGGACCCCATGGCTTGCCACCATTGTGCTGTCTCATCTGTTTGTGATAAACGAGCAATATCAGTTTTTCCCTTCTGTTTCGCTTTGACTGTCACAATGGATGTGCATCTTATGACACTTCCCCGATCACAAGCGTTGACCTGCGTTATTGAAGGTTCTCTTTTGTGTTTTGGTAATTGTTTTTAGAACGCGTTAAAGCCTCTCCCAACCAGATAATGCAAGGCATGGTGAATACAGAGTGCTCAGCATTGATCCCATGTACCTGACTGTGACCTTTTCCAATTTGAAGTCCTGTGCTGGCTGCCAGTTTGATGTGAGCCTGCTAATCGATTGCTTGAAGCCGTGAGAGAGTACTACATTGTCTCTCCCATTGATGGTTCTACCCAGCAAGCCAACCACCAGCTTTCACCTGGGTCTTATTGCGTTCACTGTCTGAATAAAGAAGCATTTACCCTTTAATTGCCGGCTCCATGAAAAATGATCAGTTTAATTTGCTCTCATTAAAGCCATCTCATCTAATAGGCTAATTAAGGGCTTTGGATGGAACAGCAATCACAAGAGTCTACAGTCCCCTTTGGGAGGAACATCAATGGATCATAAATATTTTTCAACCTACTATCTTTTACTGTCTACCTTTGTGCAGATTGTAAGGCACCTCTGTTTTACTTGCATAAGTGCTTCACATGCATCATTGATGTGGCTCATGTTGTTAACAGAGAACATGAAATCACTGCGGGCTTGACCTGGCTTGTTCTACAAAAACCCCCCAAGTCAGCTCATAGAACA
The DNA here is from genome assembly GCA_900302555.1 of Myripristis jacobus. NCBI lineage: Eukaryota > Metazoa > Chordata > Actinopteri > Holocentriformes > Holocentridae > Myripristis > Myripristis jacobus. Next base: position 3,645 of record OMLB01000271.1, read on the forward strand.
AAAAAAAAATCTCCACAAAGCAACATTATAAATTCATTAGCTGAATTAATGCAGTCATCTCTCAGCCACTTTGAAGAGGAACGGGGCTGTCTCTGTTTTGTCTTGCTTTGAAAACGCATGTACACACACATTTACGCACACTTGATCGATGCAGGTCAGGGGTGTCCAGTGATCTTGGGTTTGGTTTTATTAGATTGGGGGAGATGGTAATAGACAGACAGCTGTGTCATGATTCTGTCCCTGTGACCTCTGGGCCAGAGGTTTGTGTTTGGCCCAGGGCGAAGGGTGTAATCTCCCCACTGCTGCTCCTGTGAGAACTGACCTCAGACCTCTCCGGTCCTGGGGGAAAGAGGCCTGTACCTGAAGGGAGACCCAGGAAGATGTGGAGGGAGACAAGGATTTGGCTTCAGAAATAGATTTAATTAAGTACAGACACTATTGTGCTGTTCTGTGGCTTTCAGCCTGTCAAGTTGAAGGGCAGAAAGCCCAAAGCCGCAATCATTCCATTGCGCTTTTTTTTTTTTTTACTCTTCTCCCAGCTAATTTGTCATGGCCGACAGTTATCCCTGGATATTAAATTAAGCAGTTGACATTTTGTGTACCCTGTGAATCGACTGTGTCACCTTGAAGTGCAGTGGCAGAGATGTGCAAGGGATGGCAGAGGCACATGTCTGAAACTCTGGTGGACATATGACATTTTTGGGTCACATCGGAAGCCAGGCAACAGCACCTAGCAGTTAAGGAGCCGAGATACAAGGGGAAGAAAGGCAGCAATCCCTTTGTTCCAGCCACACCATTAGTGTTAATCTGTTCCCGCCGTCCTGGCCTGTGTGGAAGGCTTGTGTGCGGTGGACAAAGTAATACATGTTTGTTGGAGACAGATGGGTGGGTTTCTTGTGGTGTTATTGATGTATTTTCCTCAGTTTGTATTTGTGTGTGCATGTGTGTGTTTGCAGCCTGCTGTCCCTATTTGATGGTCTGATTTGGGTTCCATTATGGTGCTGGCAGGGGTTCTGTTCAGAGACTCTGCATTGGCACCAGCTGCCCTGTGGGCGATCAGAAACCATCTGCACCAGCCGTATCCTAAACACACCACAACAGCGAAGGGTGTGGCACCGCCTAAACGGAGTTTATACGGCTTCTATTGATTTCCGCATTTGAGAGCATCTCTATTACTGCTGCTATCACCGATCAGGGCCCAGCATGCCACGCAAGGCCTTTGGCTACTGGAGCACAGCTGGAGCAGTCAGTTCAATGACAGACTGCCTTCACAGTGGGAGAGGAGTTATGCTGTTTGTTTAGGGAGACACCATTCTGGTTTAGACTCTACCACTCTGAATGTGCAGCAGAAAACAGCTCCAAATGTCTGTAAATAACCTAACTGACTACACAGGCAGGTTTCCAGCTCCAGTGCCCTTGAGACAGAGCTTTTAGAAATTACCTTGGCAACTTGATTTCATTCTGAAGATGACAAATTCAGCACAAGTACACAAATAGATTCTTCACAATGCACAGTGGTTGATCATTTTCTCTTGCAAAGAGAAAATCCATCTCACGCTTATCCCTGCAGTGTGACTTGGGGAAGTGAACTTAGATGTTGCATACATATAAGGAGGATTGCAAAGACTTGTATTGACTGGACTACTTTTTCCACAACTGTGAGAAACCGTTTGTTGGCTTTCATCCTATTTTAAGAAGCGAAACAAGAAACTGTGCACAATCTATTGTACCAAACAGGATGCTGAGTGCCTGCGTGTGCACGTGTGTGTGCCATGACACAAATCATGCTTTGTTTTGCATTCACTGTATTTTGTTCATGTACAGAGCTCGTAGAAACATATTTTCAGTGAAATCTGCCTTTGAGGCTCTTAGGCCCATGTCCTGAGTAAGGTTAGACAAACTGCAGACACACACATGCTCACAGAGGCTCAGGGCACCCGTGGGATTATACTGAGTAGGAGTCTGGTAAAAGGACAAGGACATATGCCCAAACATTAATCTGCTAATAGAGGGCCCTTTAACAGCCACACTCCCAATCTTAATCTTGTCAACTTTCTGTTGAACTGCTCTGACTATCAGCCTTATTGTGAGCAACAGAGCTGTCACCGAAAAACAGTCACTATGTTTCATTGTAAGTGTCTTGTTAGTCCCTGTGCTAAAAAGACAGAAAGAGAAAGAGAGAGAGAGAGAGAGAGAGGGAGAGATAGTCTATATTTGTGTGTGTGTGTGTGTGTGTGCGCGCGCGCCTGTGGTGTGCATAGCCTCGTTTGTGCATATGTGCACACAGTATGTTGGTTGCCTACAGTGTGGAGCGCAGTATACCAGAGTGAATAACTTTTTTTTGCATCATTTCCCTCTCCCTCCTAAGCATAAAAACATGAATATTTAAAACTACTTCAAACAAGCATTCATGAAATATTAAAATGTTCGAGAAACAAGAAAAGCTTTTATCCTCTCTCTTTTCCGTATGTCTTCTCTAGCCTCTCTCTCTGTCTCTGTCTCTCTCTGTCTCTCTGTCTCTCTCTCTCTCTCTCTCTCTCTCTTTCTCTCTCTCTTTCTTGCTCTCTCCCTCACTTACACACACACACACACACACACACACACACACACATATGCATACGTACACATGCACATGCACGAGCGGTAACACTCAGAATTTACCCACGGGTAAGAACGACAAACCTTCCCACTCAATCCACTCTTGTATGGCATCAGCACATTGCTGCTTTAAATAGAAGAGGCAAATATGCAGGAAGGTTCAATAATTTAGCCCGGATTGAATTTCAGGCAAAACACATTATTAGAAGTGTTGGTTTGTGGTTGTCATGTCGTACAAGATGCTGAACAGATGCCTCAGATTTCAGGAGGGCCTCTACTTTGTCAGGACTTTCCTTCAAAAGAGTCATTCTGTAATGTGCATCCTGTTTGGGGAGAGGGTTTTGGCAGTAAGATTAAGTCTTGACTTGTACCATTCTGTAGTGCGTGTAATGCCGTATGTTGAAAGGGCAGAGTTAATCTGTGGAGCCCCCTCTTTGCCTCTGATGCTCTCTCTCTCTTCTCTCTCTCTCTCCCTCTCTCTCTCTCGCGCTCTCTCCTTCTTTCCCTTTATCCCCCCCCCTCTCTGAGCTAGAGGCTGTGCTAATCGCTGTAGCAGCAGCTCTAAGTAGATGCTGCTGTGTTTTTAGAAAAGATCCTGTTAAGTGTGGATAGGAAATGTTGTGCAGGGGTAAAAGCTCGCCCTCTCCCGAAATGCTCAGTGCCAAGAGCATCATCAACTTTTGTTGCCTGTTTTTTTTTTCTACAACTGTGTCCCCTGATGCACCAGATACTCTCCCTCAGTGCATTAGCCCCAGTTACACTTGAACCACTGATCAGTTTCACTATCAGTATAATCCTGCATTAGTATTCGTCTGCTGTATTATAAATTCAAGTGAACTGTCTGTTTTATGCAGAGCACTAGTTCAATTGACTTGTTGGATTATGCAGAGGCTGAGGTTATATTGTGTGTATGTGTGTTTGTGTGGCCTACATGATATGTTTTGACTGCAGTGGGAGATTAATGGAGGAAAAAAAAAATCCAGAAGCCTGTACAGCACATCGATTCTGTCATTTTTCAACGTGGCTCTTTGGTTTATGCATTTTTATGCCCATGCTTGTGTTTGCAGTATTTTAATGCTCTTTCTGAAGAGTATGGGCTTTTAACTGCATGTAGGGCAGGATAGGGTAAAATAAAAGGATTAAAGGAGATGCCAATATTTGTTTGAAGCGAGCCTTATTTTCCTCATCTTTTTTCTCTGTCTCTTCCCCTGATCTTCTCAGTCGGGGCGTACTGCTTAAAGGAGAATGAAAGGAAAATCTCTGGGAGAGCAGTCATATTGTAAATCTAATCAAAGGGAGAAGTGCTTTTAAATGTCTGTTGTTCCCCAGGGTGGAACGTTTGTGGGCTTTTCCTCTCTCTGCTATGTCCTGCCCAAACTGCACCGCCACTAGATGCAATTAATATTGAGCGGATACCCTGGCCTGCGCTTTGCTCTTATAATAACAGTGTTAGAACAAAGGTTAATGCTCAGAATCTAATCTCCGTTCTCGTCCGTTTCAATGGAGTTGTGATGCAAGTGGAGGGAGGTGGAGCGAGCAGGGCGGAGAGAGATTGGTAGTCAACAGGGGGGCTTGGACGGAAGCAAAATTAATTACTGGTCTCCATAAATTCGGTGTCATGTCTCATTTTCCCTAATCCTCTCCTCTTTTCCCTCTCCCTAGCGGTGCTAGCAGAGAAGCTTGGAAAGACTAATGAAAAGGTCTCTTAGATGCTAATGGCAAATTAGCCCCCATGTCACTTTTGGAAGCTGCAAGTGGAGTGACTGCCTCCACAGTGAGGAGGTGGCTACGCAGCCGCCTTGGCTCATGCTGTCCCACGCACTCACACAAAATGTACACACCTACAGCAGAGGAGGGATGAAGGAAAGCTCTTGAGATGACAGATATTCTAAATTTTGGTTTATTGGCCACCCAAAACGCTTGACTCTCAGTTCTTCCCAATGTTTGCTTCTGTGCTTGTGAGTTACTGACATGAGAGGGTTGGAGCCCAGATACGATATGATATTTCGAGAGACAATTTGCTGGCTCTCGTGGGGCAGTTTAGTGGTTTGGATAGTGGATAGTTAGCTGGATCTGGTTCCATTCTCTCTGCCGCTGCTGTTGTTGGTGGACTGGACCAGAGTTGGGTTTAGCTTCTCAGCAGGATTTAGTGTGCGATCAGACCTGAGAGGCAAACATAGTGCGCTGAGACACAAACTAGCCTGGATGAAACATCTCTTTCCTCTGGTGAGCCCAAACAGACACACTGAAGAAAAACACACTTAAAAGAGCGGAGTTTGGAACCCAGAGATAGCGTCTGTTTTAGTTTTCAATCTGCAGAATGTTCCAAAACATTTGAGACTCTCACAATGAGATCTGTCGGCAGTCACATACAGTTTATGTCTCAATGGTATTGAATCATACTCTCATCCCTGTGACTCTCACAGCTCTGGGAATAAACTAGTGAATGACAAGTTCAATTCCTTTTTCTACTCGCACAGCCATCCACATGTCCAAACCATGACACAAGTACACGTCTGATTTAAAATACGGCAGAAAAAGACTCAGGCTAGTTCTGGTATTATTTTACAACTCTGCCTTGAGAAAGAGAACGAAGAGTCTGAAGTATTTATGGGTATTCTTTCATGAAGCTGCAGACTGACTCCAGTAAGTAGCTCTTTCTCAGTCTCCCTTTTCTCTTTCTTTCTTTTTTCCAACACAGCCAAAGAGAAATCCCAATGCTCTACTTGTGCGCAGTTGACTCCCACAGCAAACAGAACAAAAAAAAAAAAAAAATTTTTTTTTGAATAGAAAAACAATGGTTGCTCCTGAGAAAGGCAGCCAGCCAGTGTGTAACATGTGCATTTATGTAAAACTTATAATCCAATTAACAAGTACAAAAAACCCAGTGATCACTCTATTATGGGAATACAAAGGAGAGAGGTGCCATGTTCAGAAAACTGCTCATGTGGAAAACATGCAAATGGCGTGAAATGAGTGTGTCTGGTAATGTGTTTGTATAAAGCCCCATGCTGTGGCACTAGACTGGAACCCTAATGACTGTCTGTCTCTTCTCTGCAGGCATACTTCCGACAGGGTGTTGCCCTTCAGTACCTTGGTCGCCATGCCGACGCGCTGGCCGCCTTCGCCTCGGGGCTGGCCCAAGACCCCAAAAGCCTACAGCTGCTGGTGGGCATGGTGGAAGCCGCCATGAAGTCCCCTTTACGAGGTAAAGTATACAGTGTGTGTGTGTTTGTGTGGGTTAAGTGTGTGTTTAGTGTGTGTGTCACTGTCTCTGCTCCACCATCTCCGGATGTTTTGTCCTAGAACAGCCTGAAAGCCTGTCTCTCAGATAATCCCCGCTCTCTGTCAGTCAATAAATGTGTAGGGGTGACTTTACCTGTCTGTCAGTTTTTCGACCCATTTTGCAGGCAGACCGTCTTCCTATCAGCCTGTCTGTCTTTCTGTCTTTGTGAATGACTGTCGGCGTCAAGTACTTCCCCAGTCTGTGAGACCTGTGTAGCATGCAGCTTCAGCGTATCTGATTGTCAGTCGGGCAGATCACACACATAGATAGCCCTTTATCTTAATGAGCATCCAACAATGCTGCCATTGTCTGTGCCTGCCCCTGCGAAAACCTATTTCCTAAAGCCAAGTGGATTTATAAGTAGCTCATTCAAGCCAAGATTTTCACTAAAATGCATGCTGGCCGTGACGCATTATCATCTGCATTGTATCAGCCAGCTGCAGTGACCTGGCAGTCCATGAGTAGTCAGTGTGGGCCAAACTAATGGGCCTCAAAACAAACCTGGCATCGATTTCACTTCATCTGACCACTGCAAGAGGATTTAATATGCTACAGATCTAGATGGCACACACTGCAAACGTAGACTGAGTCATCCTGCGGTCTTGCTCTGTCATCACCAGAGTCTACTGTTCCAGGCTGCACTGAAACGGTGCCTGTGAATAAAATGCCACCTTGTTTTATAATCCAAAATTTACCAAACTGTACAATGAGATCAGTGGTGCTGAATGGCTTTGTTCAGAGAGGAATCATTGTTTCTTAGATTGAATACAGCGCGCCTTTGAATACCCGTTTGCAAATCACTACCTCTGAATGCAGGAGGGAGAAAAAAAACATAGAGAGTAAAGAATGAAGAGCCCAACTGAGCAACACTGAGTATATAAGCCTGTCACTGGAACCCAAACAAGAACAGGGTTTGGGTGTGGGCCCAGACCCAAGCACCACGGACCAGAGTGGGTTCTCTCAGTAGGGGAAGCCCAACTCTTAGCCCAAGCCATTTAATCTTTTAATTGTTTACCACATTTCCCACAGTGCCAGGCAACCAGTGGAGGACCAAATCCAAGGTGTGTTGAAGAGAGGTAGCTAGGTCAAGGGATTAAAAGCAATGATCCTCTCAGAGGGACTGCTGGCGCAGGGGGACGATAATCAATGTTACGCCAGCAAACAGGGAGGATAATCAGTGTTACTCAGCCAAAGCCCCTCTGATAAGTGAAAGGTAGGCAAGCGTTGCTTTCTCTCATTTTAGGCGGAAGAGGCCTGTGTTCCTGCCAGCCTTGCTTATCGGCCACATAACACACCCCACCCAGGATTCAGCTGGTGGATTACCTCGCCCACCAATTTCGTGTTCACCCTAGTTGGAGTTGAGCGCCACCAAAAGCTCTTAAAGAACTTTCTTTTAACAGCACCTTTAACAAGTGGACTCACTTTCAGCTGCTTGCCACAGATGTGAAAGGCCTGCATACTGATTGTACACCATTAGCTTTCAACCCATTCATTTTGGAGTAGTCTTGTAACAATGTCCTAATAATCCCAAAAAGAGTTATAATCTATTTGTAATTATACTTAAATCTCACGTCCATTTCTGCAGTGATAGCATTAGTCCAACCGGTATGTGCACTCATTGATGCTATCATGTTGCCAGGAGTGAGAGAGATGACTGTATGTTGCCCTGATTGAACTGTCTACTTAGTCATCTGTGTTTAGCACAAACATTTCAATACATGGTTTTGTTTTTCGTTTTCCCAAAGCACCTTTATATTTTTAGCTCTGAGAGATCCAGCTGATGGTGTTCTTAAAATATGTATATATATTAAGGATAGAGGAAGACAAATAATGAACGCGAGAGAACGATTTCAAGGCACATGTCTTCAAGGACACAGTATGTAGTGAATTCATCAAAGTGTGCTTTGTTGCCACGACACGTTTTAATATCACAATATACAGTATAGCTTCCCAATTCTTACTGTCATATGCAATTCATCTCTCTCTCTCTCTCTCTCTCTCTCACTCTCTCTGACTCCCACTCTTCCTTGCATAGATCAAAGATGTTTTCCCTGTTACTCCAGAGTGCTCTCATGTGACTCAAGTGGTACGTCTTTGTACTGTATTTCCCACAACAAAGGGCTTGCACAAAAGTGGAAACTACAGCAATCTCACCTCCCTCGTCAAATCCGGCCCCCTCCCCTCTGCCACCTCTGATTGTCCTGACAGCTCGTCTTCCTCAACGTCTTGAGGAAGACGAGCATTTTGAAGCATCTTGGTCCACTTACAGCTATCACTGAATGATTCACAGGAAATCAGGCCCACACAATTTCTTATGTTTTAATAAAGATATGCTTCAGTATGCACAGTTTCACATGGGTAATATTCCTCTTCTTATCACCCTGCTCCAGTTCTGTCTCTCACTCAGCTGCTTGGGGCCACAGTGGGTTAATTATTGGGTTACTTTCCATATATGCCAACGGAAGAAGTAGCAGGAGTAGTAGCAGGAATACTACTAGTAGCACTTTATTATCGATTGGAGGGAAATTGGTCTTTGTAATCACATTTATGGTTGATGTATGGTTTACCCTTAAGTTTGGCTCTTGGAAGAGGGCTTGCTGGTTCTGTAGGACAACTTCAATGAATCCAGAAGGTGCTTGGTGTTGTTCATAAATAATACAATGCTTAATAATTCGGTCTGTTTATTTCAAGGGCAGGGAAATGAGTCCAATTGGCCCATAGTCATTTGGTTTAGACGGACAGACACTTTTTGAAATTGGAATAACGTGAGAAGTTTTCCAGAGGGTGGGGATGGTGTGGAGGTCGAGCGATGTCTGTAACAGTGATGCAAGTTTTCCACAAAGCTGATCACCGCAAAGCCTCAGGGCTTTACCACTTGCTATAGACTGTCAGAGCCAGAGCTTGAGTTTGTGAGGGTGTGTTTCAGCTGTCTGCACACCTCCTTTGTGCCAATCACTATTTGGAGGAAACTCAGAAAGGGTTGGCACAAAGAAAGTGTGCTTCAAGACTCATCATGAAAGATAATTGACTAGACAAGATAAATTAAGGGTTGTAATCACTGACTTAGCCTGGATAGAACAGATGCTGGTGTATCATTGCAGCCTCCATTTCGTGTACCTAAAGTGGCTAAGTGGAAATGTTGTGTAACACAGTTGTATTGATCAGTTTTTTGATCCCCACAAGAGAATTCTCTTTTTGTCACCCTCATATATATGCACAAAGTTTTATGTTATTTATTTATTTATTTTTTTGTCTGAAGCTGCTGATAGCCAATAGTTTGTTCTTCTAATCAGTATCTTTACATTCAAAATTTGCTTGGTAGAAAAAAAAATGCAAGAAAACGATTATTAGAGTAAATCTCTTTTTAATGAAATACAAATATTGTAAGTGAAATATAAAAAGATGAGAGAGATAATGTCAAGCCATAAAAAAACTGAACTAGAGAATAACCTCTTTCATGCTGGAGAGGGAAGACACCAGTAACCAGTCAAGAATAATAATTTAATGGTAGCATCCATTTTATCCACTTAAATTGTTGGGAGTGATATTTTTGCATAAAACTAGGAATGAGACTAAAAATAAATAATTTTACAGGGCCAGTGGATGAAATTATGTAGTTTCTGAAACAGAAAGAGAAAATGACTCATGGGTTTATTCGGGTGAAAGGGAAAGCCAAACCTGTCTATGATCCACTGCCGCTGAACCACCATGAGAGGGCAGTGGGTGTGGCCTCAGCTGGAACAAGCCCTCTTAACAAGAATGGCCTCTTGTTACAAGATAATAAAGGCCAAAGATAGAGCGGGAAATAATTGCAGTTTATCTGTTAGCCGTTGTATGTCAGTGAGATTGGAGTTTTAATGCCTGATTCATATCTTGGTACAGGGCTCAGTGAAAACTTTTGCTGCAGCATTTGACTGACTGTGTGTGTGGTGCCTGTATGTGTGAAACAACACACCCTGATGTTGTCATAACTACCTGTTTATGTATGCAGCAGCCATGACACCTTTTTAAAAAGTATTCCCTCAGTGTTTGATTTATGACTCGGCTCTCGGTGTCGCTCCGAAGGCAATTACAAGCTATGAATGGATATTATATGCACGCACTGTCTCTGCAAGCACAACATTCTGCCAAGTGCTGGAACAGAAGAGATGCTCTTGAAAGAGCATCATCAATTATGCTTTTGAGTGCTTATGTGGGAATGCATCTAATATTGCATGGGTCTGTGTGCGTGCGTGCGTGTGTGTGGTGTGTGTGTTTGTGTGTGCATGTCTGGGCGAATTAGCATCTGTGTGGGTTTCCAAGAACTATTGAGTGTGTTCAGAGAGTGTGACTATGTACATGCTGTTATGCCTAAATGTTTGTCTAAACAAATAAATGTTGAGTATGAGAGCATTGGCTTTATTGATAGTAAGAAATGCATGTACACTTTTCAGCAGCCACACATTGCTTTTTTGAACAGGCAGTACAATGTAGAATCATCTGTAAAGCGCTTTGACCCAATTAGTAATAACTCTGCTCAAAATATTTGCAATATGGGGCCATGAGAATTCAGCATCCTCTAGATACACTTCAATATGTGAATACAAATACAGAAGCAGACATACACAGATATGCACACACACCCACACATGCACCCAACCCCACCCCCTTTCTGTTGTTGGATGCTGCTGTCTGCCAGAGGGCTGTGTAATCTGGAGGGCCTGTGGATCCCAAATCCCGTGTGGCCCACCATTGATTTATGTCATTGTGTGCGTTTTCTGCCTCCCCAAAGGTCACCTTGTGTGTCTCCTCTGCTCTGCATTCCTCTGCCGCTCTCCCCTGTGCATTAGCTGCAGTAGTTTCCCCATCACTCTTTAAACTCTATCTCAAAACCCACTCTGCCTTCCCTATTCCCTCAAACAGCCATATCATCTGACATGAAGAGAAAACAGAAATATAATTTCGCTGTGTGGTTTGTCAAGACTGTTGCCCACAATGGGCTAAACTTGTGCCATTTTTATACAGTGCTGTTGGAAATTGCCTGAGATTACCCCAGTCAGAGCAGAAGGACCTGAAAATGGCTCATACATTGGAGTTATTGTCAAATTGTCAGTGAAAGCCGTCACTCAGCCAAGCTACAGGCTATGCTTATCTAGCCAGCCAAACACAGCCATTACTGGAGGAAAGCAGCATCTGAATTCAGACAGAAGTTGAATTATCAGTGTAGGTGAACATGGAACACAGCTAATGCAGTCAAGTTTGGATATTCACTATTTGTCAGTCACCAACTCATCACAGGTTTACATTTTGGTTTATTTTCTTGTCTGTTTCTAATTTTTCTCTAACCCATGTCCTTCCTTTGCAGAATCTCTAGAGCCCACCTATCAGCAGCTGCAAAAGATGAAGCTGGACAAAAGTCCCTTTGTGGTGGTGTCTGTGATTGGCCAGGAGCTGCTGACGGCCAGCCACCACACAGCCTCTGTTGTAGTGCTGGAAGCTGCCCTGAAAATTGGCACATGCAGCCTCAAGCTACGCGGTTCGGTCTTCTCGGCCCTCAGCAGCGCCCACTGGTCTCTGGGCAACACCGAGAAGAGCATTGGCTACATGCAGCAGGACCTGGAGGTGGCCAAGACCTTAGGTAAATGGCCTGGGCTGCATGGGAAAGAAGGAATGTTGAGGTAGAGATGCAGTATGTTACAATTATGTTAGTACTCTTAGATTGAAGTAAGTATACTATACATCCTTCTTACAAACAGTCATCACAGGATGTTTTAAATATGGAGAGAAGGGGCAGCTTCTATTTTCAACTATAGCATATCTTCACAGAGAAAAAAAATAATGAAGGAGTACAAGATAGCTATCCATTCCAGTAGCAAGCAGCAGGACAACACAATCAACTGACAAACAATTAACAAACTAACAAAATCAGCACCCTGAGGAAAGTTCTGGAAATTTTCACTTGTGTTTAGGCTGCTTTCTGTCTCAGCTCTAAATAGAGATGTCACAATACCAGAATTTCGATGTGATACCATGGCAAAATCAGAAATCCCATTCAGCCACACACTCTTTTAACTTAAAACATGTACGCCTTAACATGTAATGCATTATTTAAACATATAGGCTACATACTGTGGGGTTAGGGTTAACACTCCAACAAAACACAACTTTCAAATTATAGGAACTGTATCAAATGTCCTGCTGTATCAATAAATACAATGGTATGATTATGTGTTCTCATTTGATTTACAGTCCTGTAAGTGTGAGTGAAACTTTACCTTTCTCAGTATTTAAACATAAAGGCTAAGGCATCATTACAATAAGACCCTAGAGTGAAGTGTCGATACTACCAGTAGTAAAAACATATTGTTTTCAATTTTTTTTTATCGACTTGGTACCTCAGTATAGATTCTTGTGACACCCCTTGCTCAAAACAAAATTGAATTCAAGCTAAGCATATTATCTTTTCCGCTTTGTGTATATTTCCCCATTTGAGTTTGCACAAGGCTGCATTTTAAATTAGATAGATAAAACAAAGTTCATTGAATTTAAATCAGCCAAAAAGTGGAAAGAGAGTTTGTATTTGTCCCATTTTCCAATGCTGGAGGTTATGTGTGTGAGTATTTGTGAAGGGGAGAGAAAGAACACAGGAAAAAAAGAGAGAGGGGAGAGGGGAAGGAAGTGAAAAAACAGCAAGTTAGAAAGACAAAAAATAAAGAGGAGAGAGTAAGGTAGTACAGACTGGCTCCACTCTCCTGGCCCCCACACAGTTAGACACATGACTGGGCAGAGCAGCTGGAGATAAGGAGCTGTGGTTCTCCGGCGGAGCACAGAGGCTCACACTTTACTCTGGCCTTGTCTGTGGTGCCTCTTCGTCAGGCAGAAATAATAAGGCCTTCCCCTGTCACCCCCTCCAGAGCTTTGAGACGAACATTACCTGCTGTTAGTGAAGCTGCTCTACTGTGGAGAACTTAGAGCAGCCACGTTTCCTTTTAAGGGTGTAGCAGCAAAGATTAGGTACATCGCATCGCTGCACAACAGTGATGCACGACTTGGAATAAAAATAGACACGACCATGCACTAGTTATTATCTATTCATGTAGGATCTATAGTGAATGTTCTTTGTTACCTCTTTTCATTTCTCTTGTCCTCTCTTTTGGTACATCCTCCCCCAGGTGACCAAACAGGGGAATGCCGCGCTCATGGGAATCTGGGCTCGGCATTCTTCTCCAAGGGCAACTATCGTGAAGCGCTGACCAACCATCGCAACCAGCTGGTCCTGGCCATGAAACTCAAGGACAGGGAGGTAAGAGACACACACAGACCTCAGGTCTGCGTACAGATTAGGGGACAACTCATGGTTGTTTCCAAAGCAGTTACGCTGGCTGTCATTGTGTATCGAGGTTATAAAGTTTCTTTACAAATCTCTTATCAGGCTGTAGGCATGAAATTGTGCTATGCCTAGCATTCTTCTATATGGGCTGTTCAGAGGGTATCTGAAAGAGGAGGCTGAAGGACGCAGAGATGCTCTCACTCTTTGTCTAGCAAAAAAATGGGTATGAATTAGGTTAGGAGAACAAATGAAGGTGATTGGGAGGAGAGAGGCAGAGGGAGTTGAAAGAAAGGCCAATAGGATAGCCTTAAGTAGCAGCTGGCTCACCTTATTATCAATGCAAACCATTTATGCAGATTTTATGCAGATATTTATCTGGTTCATGTTGCAGTAAGTCTGGGGCTTTGTAACATATGCTGGTTTTGGAATGTAATTTACACAGATTAAGTTGTTTGGATATGGGGCAAAGAGAGAAGAAGAGGAAAGTGGGAGGGAAACAGGGAGAACATGAGGGAGGGGGAGCAAAAAGCGCTAGATTTGTCTTCTGTTCTGTGCCCTCTTTCTCTTCCACTCTTCTCCACTTCTTCTCTATGTCTTCCACCCATTCTCTCTCTCCATTTCTCTCCGTCTTCCTGACCTCTGTGGTCATTGTGGGAAGGGGGATGAGGGGTGGGGGTGTCTGACAGGTGCTTGTTCCAACACAGTTCCCGTCACACAAGGAGAAGAATGGCCCCTGTTTCCCCTTAGTTCCTTATCCTCCACGCCAGGCCGGCCGCTTTGCTTGTTTGTGTTCCCTGATATCAGGAGACATTTAAACAGTCCAGTCGACGGCAGCACAATGCACAAAGCCAAAACTAATGGGTGAAAAATGAGGCCAGAGGCCCCCTTGACATCTCTCTCTTCCACAATTTGAGGATATGCGCAGAGCAGAAGTATGATTATGAGACCGCAGACACTGGTGCCAAACACCTCTGTCATGTAATGAGGTTAGAGAGAGAGACGGGTGAGAGACATTCACATACATGGTCTTTGGTCCCTGGTTCGGGGGTCTGACTGCCCTGCTTATAGTTGGCTGTAGCAGTAATTGGCAAGCCAGATGGCTGATTTAAATGTTTGGTGTGTGTATGTATATGTGTGTCCACACCATGTATAGTTAATATGAGAGCCTACTCAGCTCCTAATGATATTCAAAGCCCCCTAATAGTATCAGGCTGCCAGAACTCACTATGTCCCTTTGCTGTGGTGCTCCCCACTCTTAACAGCTGCCATAGGAAATAGAGGCCAGTAGCTGGACGTTTGCTTTTTAGTGGAGAAACACCACACCTACCCCGCCGCCCACCTACTCCACGCACATTCAGCACAAAAGGAACTGGACTACTCATGTGGCTGTTGGAGGTGTTGTGTCTTCTCCCAGGGCCATGAGGAGGTCATTGCACACCACTAATGGTTGCATCATACAGGACGTCCCTGTTGGCCCTGGCCAGGCCGCCCTCCCCGCCCACAGCCCC
>OMLB01000271.1:23855-34453 GCA_900302555.1 Myripristis jacobus
GGTTGGGGGGGGTGTCAGATGGAGCGAACTAGAAGGGAGTTATGAAGGAAAGGAAAGAAAGGGAAAGAGAGACAGAAAGAATGTGTGCGTGTGTGTGTGTGTGTGTGTGTGTGTGTGTGTGTTTATTGAACGTGTGTGTAGAATTATGTGTGTACTGTGTAATATAGTCTCCAGAGTCCCGGTTGGGGGAGCTGGACTGGGTTGATTTAGCTACAGTAAGACCTATTTCTAGCCCAGCAGTGTGAAATGGCTCCTTAGATACAGTAACTTGTAAAGTACACCCCAACACAGAAACCCATATTAGTGGACTGATGGGATTTCATCTGGCCCGCGCACCAAGACCACATCAAGTCCTCTGGCTCATGAATCATGTCAGCAGCTCCGTGGTAAAAAGATATTGTTGTGACAGGGGAGAGCTACAATCCAAGGCAACTCCCTCCACAGCTGCCCTCAACCTAACCAACACGTTGGCTTGCTTCAAAAGATTTGTGTACATTTGCATTCAGATTGGATCCTCCGGAGCACATTTGTGAATTTTTAACGTGCCATTTCTGATGTTGTTCTCTTTTTTTGGCCTGTTTATTAAGCATTCCTGGCCCATACCCTGGACCGGTGCCTAAATGTCAATATGCACAAAAAGGTGCATGATAATAGGTGATTAGGACCTGAGGTCACAGGTTGGGGACAGCCGGTTGTGCAGACTGACAATGTCCTCTGGGCACCGCTTTAGCTGAACCTTGGTTTCACTCACTGGAGCAATTGCTGCCCGTAATTAGTCACTGTGACTATGTGGAAAAGGTTATCGATTTATGCATATAGCCAAATACTGACTGAAGCCAGGGCTCTCCCCATCAAGAGTGGTCGGTGCTGTGACGCATCCGTGGAACCCCAACCAGCGTCCAATCAGGGGGAAATAGAAAACAATCAGTGACCATAACCGAAAACCAAAACAGGGTAAAAATGTTTTTATTGTTGGAGAATTTCCTTGGGAACATGAGTGATTTCCAGCCTATTATCCAGTTTGTAACATTGCTTGATGTTGCGACAGTTACTATTTATAGTAACCCAACAGTGACCACAAAAACAGAACAGTGTCTTTTGCGTCTTGCCCTCTGTTCTCCATTTCTTGACAGTTTCCTCCCTCCCACTGCTCCCTCTTCCTATACAGCAGGAATGAGCCAAGGGATGTCTCAGCCTGGGTCCTTGGTGCTCTTTTTCCTCTCATTCTGTCTTCATTGATGCCATGGATTTTGCTTGTTACACAGTGCTTTGTATTGTTATGCTGTAAAATGTCCAGACTTGGAAAAAATAAATTAAATTACTCCAAAGTAAGTAGTAAGTAATGAGATGGACAAAGCAACAATTTGTGTGTCTCTCCACAGAGGATGAATCTTAACTCAAGCTGCAATAAATTACACACATGACATTAGAGGCACTATAAGTAATCTCCAGCAAATTAAAGCAAATGAGGGAAGAACAAAACAAAAGCAAAAATCACTTCTATTTACAGTGACAAATACATCAGCTGTGTATATCAGAAACAGCACAGTGACAGATATAGGAAGTAAGATGTTTTTTCTCACGCTACGGTATGTATGTTGTACTCCCTCCCCTTTCCCCTGTCTCTTGAGCAGGATACATCGAAGGGAAACGTTCCTCCTCCCTTTCTTCCCTCACACTCTCAGATCTTGAAGAGTGAAGTCAAAGATGGGAACAAGATTAGTTGCTCACTGCTCACCTATCTGTAAGCTTGAGACGAGCCTGTCCTCAAAGAGACACCGAAATTCAGATGGTGGGTCAGAGGTTATGAGGAATGTGTGTGAGTGTGTGCACATATTTGTGCGTGCAGGAGGAATGGTTTTTGTATTAAGAGGGAACAAGGGGTCTCCCAGAGAGAGAGAGAGGTCAGTGCAGTTACAAGTGTTTGATGTTTGCATTATATATAGCTGCGGCACACACTGGGATGTGGGAGACAGCATTTTTGCAGGGTGAGGAAATGGTCTTCTGCAAGACTTCCTGACACCATGCCAAAGATGAGGATTATAGCTCTGCAGTTTGGCTGGGCTCAAGCCTCCTAACAACCTCTATACACCAAGACTTGCTCTCTCTCTCTCTCTCTTTCTCTCTCTCTGTCTCCCGCTCTCTCTCTGTCTCCCTCTCCCCTTGTCTTTAGCTTTTGTCCCCAGTTACAGCAGTGTCAGCATTCTTGTCCCTGTGGCACAGTCCAAACCTTCCCCGCTCCCTCTTGGATGGGAGCCCTGTGTCTGTGTGAGGAGGTGGAATGTGTCTGTGTGGAAAGCGCTCACAGAAAGCAATAAAATGGAGAGAAAATACGAGGCCCCAAGTGAGTGAAATGAAAGTACTCCATCTTAGGAGGGGACGGAGGCCTACAGGTTTTGCTTCTACTTGAACTTGCAGCGCACACAGTTTAGTCTCTAAATAACAATGGAGGTGAGCGTTTGCTGGCTCAGAAAGTTCTCCCCAATGTTCTGTCTTAAATGGAGGGAAGGACAAAATGGAATCGTGATCCAGAGTTTCAGACTGCTCCTCTCTGGTATTCCCATCTCGCTGTGACTTGTGGCCAGTCTCAGTTTGGAGAAGCTTAGTTGCTATTGCTGGTGCTGTCAACAGTTCTAATTGCAGCCAGTGGCGAGTTGTGGCCACTTCAGGCCAGAGGCAGCTGATTCTCCTCTGGTGCCACACATATGCGCATGCACACTTAAACACACACACACATTCACAAACACTCAGTGGAGGGAACTCTTGTAGTGCTTTTTTGTGATTCTAGACGTAATGTCCAGCTTAGTAATGCTCCTGCTAATGCAGACATTGTATAGTTCATCATAGCTGAGTGGCTGTCAGTCCCCTCTCCCACTCACTTTAGTTGCTGCCCATCTCTGCCCACATTGATTTTAAAACAGACGTACTCACCTACAGGGTCTTGTCCTGAGCTGCCTTTCATATTTCAGTCTCTGGTGAGGTTCCAATATCCTGCTCTTTCACTTCGCTGCTCCTCCCTCGCAGGTTGCATGACAATCATAAGCAGTAGTTAGAGCAGTAGCAGTAGTTACATTGCAGGATGAGTGATGTGAAGAAAGGTTAAGTATCTCAAACACATCATGCTACAAGATTTATTTTTTTTTCTGCTTGATACAAAAGAAAAACTTGCAAGGTTCACATTTTCCATGACTAATCTATAAGAAAAGTCTGTCTGATATAGCATAATTTTGTCCCATGCAACGGTTGTTGAATAAACAGAGATGGTTGCTGGTGACACACAGGCTCTGCATACACAGTGATAAGTTTGTTGTGTGCTCGGGTACCAGGCTGCACTTGATCAGTTTATATAACAACCAAACAACCCCACTTTTCGCCCACCACAACTTGAAAATGAGCGCTGCCTCTATTGGTTGTTTGATTAACTGAACACATAACGAACTGATCACCGTACATGCAGAGGCATCATGTCACCTGCCTGTAAACAGTCACGAGACGCGGCTACCATCACAGATAATTTCACCTGGATGTCCGAAGCAGGCTTTCAGTTGTTTTGTTAGAAGAGGATAGGATAGGACTTTTAAAGTATCCAGATGGTGAAAATTCTGATTGTTAATTGCATATCTGTACATGAATAACACATTTCATGTATCTGGTGAAATGTCCTGCATGTTTTCCTATCGCACTACATCTTGCAGAAAAAAAAAAGATATCACAGTGACAGGTTTTTCCAATATTGTGCAGCCTTAGTATGTACCAGGGATGAGCCGACTGGTAGATGAAAACAACTATCCAGTGTGTTTTTTCCAACTACAATTATCATCCAAGGATTTTGAGCTTACATCATCATTGGAAAAATCACATTTGTTTGTGCCAAATGGAACAAAGCAGCCCAAGCTCAATGCAACCAACTGAGCATTTAATGGAAGATGGATCTTTACAAATTGGCTGTAGGCAACAAGCAACAGAACTATCAACATTACAAATAGCCAGGGTCTGAGCATGATCACTTATTAGAAATGGGCAGTTTAAATGATTTAGCATCAAACTAATCTGTGTATGATGATGTGGTTGTATAACTTAACCTCTGATAAAGTGATTGCTGCAAGTGTGGCTGTTTCTGATCTCCCTTCCCTTTGTCCTCATTGATCCATGCACAGCGGCTTTCCTCATCTCTGAGGAATGTAAATGTTTCTATTTTTGAGAATGCATTTGTTCCAGTCCTTAGAAAACATCTGACCACACAACAACACAAGCCAAAGATTTCTTTTTTAGTCAATTTTTCCAGCAATTGGAAGTTGTTTTCAACTTGAAAACAGCTTGCCACTTCCCCGTATAAACAACTGACCGGATGTTTTCACTTGTCACTAATTTAAAGTAATTGTGTCCAGGGTAAAATAACTTTAAGGCCTGGGTTCTGGAGGTTTAGCTTCCAGCTTTTTCAACTTTATTTCATTTATTTTTTTGTATTTATTTTTGAGATGTTATGGGCTCACCCCTAGCGTGCATGGATTGATTTGTACAGTACGTGTGTGAGCCAGAGTTTATTCTACGGACTGTACGTGGCCGTTTGTATGTTTACTTGTTGTGTTTGCGGTGTTGATAAAATGTGTTTGCATTTGTGTGCATGTGTATAATGAGTTGGGCTTCTGTGAATATGTGCACAGGCACGTATTTGACTTCATTGCCTTTCAGAGAGGCTTAGCGTGATTAGGGTAGTGTGATTCTCTGAAGAGTTAATGATGAGAGAAGCAGTGGCTCCACAGAGGCCAATCACACACCAGCCTCTGACAGCATGCTGAGGCTTATCTCACTGTGTGTGTGTGTGTGTGTGTATGTGTGCATCTGCACACAGCATGCCACTGTGTGTTCATGCGTGCGAACATGTATGATGGGATAACAGCCTACATTTCTCATGTGATAGTATTCGTTATCATCTACTCGAAAAGCCATTAGAATATGCATGATCCCTTTGTCTCAACGGTTGACATTTGGGGGTTTATGGACATACAAAGCAGAATCCATAATCATTTGGCTTCATTATTCCAGTGTCAGACATAGATCCGTTGCAGGAGGGGCTCCTGGTACCTCCGGGTCTAGTTCAGGGTTCCCGAGCACATTCGAGGGGGCCGATGGTGGCTTCCTCCTCCCAGCACTCCAGGCGACTGACTGACAGGCTTAATGACACTGCCGGGGTTACAGCACGTCTCTAACTCATTTTCTGATGTGATTGAAGTTCGCAGTGGGTAGCTTTTCATCAGTGTTGAGCAGACAAAAGGGATCTTTTCTGTGTTGTCTTTGTATGTGTGTGCAGTTTGTGTGTGTGTGAGAGAGAGTGTTTGCTCATGTACGCCTGCAGCTCTGAAGGGATTCACCAGAGAAAAATTATTTTATGGTTGTTAACCGGGCTGTGCCAGAATCTGAAGTTCCCAGAGACAATGAGGATTGTGTAGCTCTGTCCTCAGTGTGTACTTGGCTTGTTTATGGCCTACCATGTAGACTATGTAGTTATAACTCTGACTTACAAGCAGGCTGACACTGCCTGAAGACTGCACAAATGGAATTATATGTCTGGGTCAGTGTGTCATTAAACCAGGTTACCTTTGTGTGTCATTAAACCAGGTTGCGTTTGTGTAGCAGTCAACACCACAAGCTAATTTGGTGTGGACAGTAACAACATAGAAAGAGAATATCATCACAGCCTGATTACTAGAGCTGGATTGGCCAGGACCTTAAAATATAATACGTATCATGATACAATGTATGTCATGATATGATTTGGACTACAAAAGATTGCAATACTTTACACATTTAACTGAAATGTAGACTACTGATAAAATACACAACATATTATACGGTAAATTGAGTGACTAATTGACTCAACAGTTTAATTCAAAATTTCCCAAATTCCCCTTTCCAATTTATTAGAACAAATCAGCACAATGCAGTTAACATAATGTACTAAAATGTAGATGCCTTAACTTCATATTAAAATGAAGCGTGATACATGTGGATACAAGAGGCTAAGAACCAATACAGTATTATGGAAAAATAATGTTATAGTCAGCTGTATTGCATTATCACATTTTTTTTTTTTTTTTTTTGGCACAGCTCTACTAATTACACAGGTATAAGACTAATGCTGTGTAGGATGATCTGAGGCAGAGAGTGATAAGAGTCTAGCCTTGTTTAGTCTTCATGAGGTGTTGTTTTTTTGTTTTTTTTTCTCCCCCAAGCAGCTGAGCTGCCTGGCAGCTTCAGTCCACCTCAGGTTAGGTCTGAGCCAGGCCTGCAGATGTGGGATGAGTCATGTAATAGTTGTTGGTGTTGGCTCGGCTGGACTCCTAACCCCCTCCTCCATCTTTCCCACCCTTCCTTTCTCATTTCCGCCCTTTCCCTTGCTCCCTTTTTCTTTGTCCCTCTCATATCATCCTCTCATCTTTGCAGTTAGGCATATGTTATGGCTGTGAGGCCTGCATCCTGTCACTTTGTGGCAGTGCTTGAGTAGGCCTGTGATTGCTCCATCACTCCAGTGTTGAGAGGCCAATCTAACACATATACATACTCACAAACAGACATACACCCACTTTCTTTTGAACAGCACTGGTGTTTTTCCAATCATTCTCGCTCTTGACTGGTTGAAGTTAAATTAGATTGGTGCTTATGTGTCTGCTTTGAGTCAGTAGGCACTTAGCCTTCTCTCAGCATACAAAGTGGAGAAGAGCTCTAATCTGCCTTAGTTTCCCTCAGTCAGAGCTCTTCCCTCTAGCTTTAGCTTTTCCTCAGTGGGCTGCTGAGAGTTTAGCACAGCCAAGTGTTCCTCCTACACTGGCAAATCCCTCTGCTTACATTGCGTGACCTGAACACAACAGGCATTCCAGAAAAATCAGGCCTTTAAATTCCAATACAGTCCCTGCAGAGTGTTTGGTAAACATATTCCCCGCTCCTCGCTCCTTCCTCTTACTGCTCTCTCTCTGCTTTCTGTGTTTCCCCTGCTTTCCTTCCCTTTTCCCTGACCACCTCTTTCCCCATGTCTCTCTCTTCTCCATTTGGATGTGTATCTTTTTTTTCACCCAGCAAGCTATTGCTGAGGGAGCAGAGAGATGTGTGTGTGTGTGTGTGTGGGCGCAGGGTGAGGTGGAGCTGCAGACCAGGATTAAAGGAGCACATAGCAACTCTAAGTGAAGGTGCATCTCTAGACCTTGGGTGGCCAGGCTGAGATGCCCAACTTAATTTGTCGCTGAAGGGCTGTAACGAAAGCCAATCACCTCTCCTCTCAGGCTGCTTCTCTGCCAGGGGCGAGAGATACAATCAGGGCCCCTGCTAGCAACTATTTACCCAGCCTGCCAATCTGAGTCCTGTCGCATGTGCTCACAACAAGGCGTCGCTCGCAGGCGTCCCAGCATCTCCAGGAAAATGCCATCTTAAGAGCGATTATTCCCCCATAGTCCCTTCCTGGCACCACCCCACAACCTGGCTCGCCCTTGATCTCTCATCTGCCGTCGTCTTTCTCTCTCTGTCAGCTGATGCACTGTGCTCCATATTACCTCTAAATAAAATATATCAGTGGAGCTCTGTTGTACTGCTCTGGGAAATTTCGGCCTCAACAACACTAATTAGGCAATTTCTGTTTTTGATCCTTTCTCTTTCAACACACACTCACACGCACACCAGGAGGGAGACGTGTCTTGCATCTGTGTGGACACAGAACGGAGCGTTCCTGTGATTTTGTGCTGTGATGGTTTCCATCGATCTGTCCTGCGGCTGCTTACAGTCCTTGTGGTCTTAAATGTCTACCATTGGGGGAGGTTGTGCGCGCGCGCGTGTGTTTGTGTGTCTGTGTGCATAACGTATGCCTTTGTGAATGTGATAATATAGCCCAGTAGTGAGATCCTCTTTCAGCTTTTATCAGTGGGTCCAGCGCTGGTGCTGAAGTGAAGGGTCCAGTGGCGCTGAAAGCACTGGGTGAGCCTGGCGCAGCTTGGAGGAGCCTCAGCCGAAGAAGCAGTAAGGTGTGGAGGCGGTTAGGAGGGATGGCCCCGTCTTTAGATCCCACAGAGAGCTGCTGCTGAAGCTGTTGCTGTTTTCTGCAGGCTTCCCAGGCCGCAGTGGACACCCTTGCCAGGCTTGTAATTACATTTGGGGAATAAAAGCACAGAGGGAGAAGGGGATTTAAATGGCTTGTGTGCT
This sequence comes from Myripristis jacobus, assembly GCA_900302555.1. Lineage (NCBI taxonomy): Eukaryota > Metazoa > Chordata > Actinopteri > Holocentriformes > Holocentridae > Myripristis > Myripristis jacobus. The sequence goes on from OMLB01000271.1 coordinate 32,043, forward strand.
GGGCTGGAAGCAGAACTGAGTCTCTTCGCTCTCTCAACTGCATGTCATTGGGGATTCATTCAACCAACACTTCAGAGCACGATGACAACAGTCAGTACAAGGCACGGTCGAGCTAGCTTTTTAACTTGTGCGAGAGATGTGAGACTTGTGGTGACTGCTGTGTGCTGTGGCAACTCTAGGCCTCACTCTTAAGTAGGGCACGAGCAGAGAAACAGAAATCCAGCTGTGCTGATACTTTGCTAATTAGCCAGTAAGTTAGCTAACCAGAAGGAGCTGGTCTTGGCCAAAAACATACAAAACAAAAACAAACAAACAAACAAACAAACAAAAAATCCTTCCACGAGCAAAAGACCTTGAGGCTGATAACACCAGTGCCAGTTGTAACATCTCATCAAACATATTACCGATTCAATTAATGAAGCCATTAAGATTCATAGTGGCATGAAAATAATGGGCTAACACTTGCATGTTCTTTTTAAATGGTTGGCAGAGAGGTTACCTTAATCTGTGTAACAAAAGTGCTGCTCTTGATATATTTAAGATTGGCTGGTGGGCTGTCTTTGAATTATGGGAAATAAATGTGCATATATTTGGACACTTATTGTGGCTCCAAATATGACAAAGGCTATGGTACCCAAAGCTGATGGTTTATAGTTTAGGTTTCTCCCTTATTTATTTTGTCTTAACTTTGCTTGCCATGTGTACCGGAGCTAAAATTTTCTCTCAAGTCTACTCACTTCAAACGTCTTGGTAGAACTGTAAGGTCGCATGCCGGATTTCTCATGAATTTTCGATGAGAAAGACTGTCACAAAATGGTCACACAGTTGATTTATCAAGCTTACTCACATTTAGGCTGTTACTGTACAATTGACCAGTTAGGACAATAAGAAGAGATGAAAGAGACCTTGTACTGTGTATGTTGTGATTCAGCCATAGTAAGCAAGGAGGTTTGTATCTACAGAATAACCACCTTCTCTAACCCATATTTAAAGCAATAGCACATGAAGGGACGAGCTAAATGGTAGAGCATCGGCCTGTTGCCACACTTCCACCAAAAAGTCAAAAACTTCCAATGGTGTTGTGATGTTGCATTTGGTATTGGAGAATAGATCTGCATTTTACGTGGAGTAGAAAAGATCAACTGTCACAGGGTATCCAGCTGCAAACAGAGACAAATAGTTTGTTTTTCACTCAGTCACAAGCCAAATGATCTCTTGATGGTACAATCTTCATAATTATATCACCTGGACGAAGACTGAGGGATGATATGGATTTGTGATCTTCATGTGTCCATCACTGCATCTGTCTTATTGCCTGATTCTTTCAATATTTGGTATGGACATGGGTTGTGGTTACGATTATGATTCTTAAAGTCATCCATAGGACACACCCACATGGTCATGAGTGACCAAACATTGTATTTTTTCTTTGTGGTTGCGCACTCCTGTCTTTAACTATGGTAAGGGTGCTTTTGCATACATTACTGCTTGTGTCATACATTAAACCAATCAGGATGCTAAATTCTGCACTGAATCTTTACCCAGATGGCACTTGTAAACTCAGAGAATACTACCTTGGTTGCAGGTCAGGAAGTCAATGTCGATGGCAAAAAGAAGGACAGGTGCAAAAAAACAGGGGTAAGGGTTGCTGTTTTCCAGGGACAGTTACTGCAGTGGAAAAGAGCTATTTTACCTTAACCAGGAACCAGGCAAGCACTGTTTCCTCAGATTTATGCTCGTCAACTGGCTGGATGCAGCCGAGACGATTGAGGTGGGACTCGGTGAATCCAAATGAGACCAGAGGTCCCAGTGTTGTTTCACCGATCCACAACCACAGACACACACAATGTTTTCCTAGTCCTGCTCTGCTGGATACAGTGTTTTTTTTTCATAATACATGAAAAAGCTAGAGAATAGAGATGGAAGATAAATTCAGCCATCTCTTCAGTAATAGCGACACTTCCCATCACTTACTTTCTCAGTAATTGTTTCTTTTTACTATCCCTTTTACTACTTTTATTGCTGTTCCAGCCTCACAGTCACTATGTGAAGCTTACTGCTTCACATCACAGAGGAGAAATACACTTAAAAACAAGCCAGTCGAAGGCAGCCATGCATCCCTCTATTTCATAGAAATCTGATTTGGTCTAAACCCATTAAGCACAAGATGCTTGCTGTTGCAGACCGATTTCAGGAGAGCTACACAAAAAACTCTTTCACTCCTCCGAGAAAGACCTGAGCTGCTGAGAGAGTCTGCACATTTGGATTGTCACTCTTCATTCCCTCCACTGTGTCAGCCTGCTGCAGGTAACAGTTCTGGCCAGCTCATATTGATCTGGGTCTTCAGATCTGACCTGTGTTCTCTTATCTCTCCTCTCCTCTCCTCTCCTCTCCTCTCCTCTCCTCTCTTC
>OMLB01000278.1:0-10593 GCA_900302555.1 Myripristis jacobus
ACAAACGCTTTTATCTCTGTTCTTAACCCTGCTGTTTTTAGTAAATGTCCTTTTTGCGATCTCTGTGAGACTGTTTTCCATATCTTTTCGGTTTTAACATTGGTTTTTAATCTTTTTAACGTAGCTTTTACTGAGAATATTTTTATCATGGGAGCTGGCTACAACAAAACAAACAAAAACAAATGGCAGCTCCTAAATTTTATCTCAGGAGAAGCAAAAATGGCAATTTACCTAAGCAGAAGGAACAGGATTGAGAACAAAGAAGGGCAGAACGCAAAAAAGATGTGGCAGGCAAAACTAAGAGCCAGACTCAGACTGGAGTTCAGGTTTTTTAAACAGATAGGAGATTTGGAAGGTTTTAAAAAGCTGTGGTGTTTTAAAGATATAATTTGCTCTGTTGAAGAGGAAAACTTGCACCTTGCACAATTTTTATTAAGTATTTTGCACAGAAGCACTTTATTTGAAACCAATGTCTTGAAATGAGACAGAGGTAAATAAAGTCTTTTGTAAAAATCAAAAAAAAATCTCTCTCTCTCTCTCTCTCTCTCTCCCCGTCTCCCTGTCTCTCTTTCCTCCATATATATATGGTTTGCTTAACGATACCCTGACAACTCTTGTCGCCTTCAAAACTAGCTTGAAGACACCAAAGGTCTGCAGAGTGAACTCCACCACTTGGACTACAGCCTTGGGAAAGTCGTGCCACCTGAAGTGAGAGCCACTGCATCGGCGTGAACTCTGAGCAGCCGAGGTCTACATGTCCGAGACGGAGGCATGCTTTGCAGGATCACTGCTGCATGCGCTAATGTGACTGAAAAAATACTGAACGATTACAAGATTTCAATTTTTGTTGTGTTTCTGTTCATTTCCTGTCTTTGCCAGGAGCTGTAATGAAGGTGACCCGCACTGACTAGTGGATGATGTGCACTGATGTGTGGTATCTGGCACCGAGATAATTGTGTTTTGTGAAATGTTCTCAGAATGGTAATATCTAAGATAAGTTATATTACTAGATAAAATATCCAAGGCTAGTGTTTGCGTTTTTCCACAATAACACAGATACCCCCTTATGACACAAAATCTTCATTATTCTTCATGCACATTTTGTAGACTTTGAATAACTAAGCATTTTGAATTGCCTTGTTTTTGAAAGGTGCTATACAAATAAACAGGGAAAGGCAGGTTTATTGGTGTTAGATTGAGAATTTTTTAATAAATTTTAATTCAGCCTTGAATTTTCTGACGCTTTCCAACATGCCTGTACATATATAGTAGGTAATTGGCTTATGTGTGTACAAATATTTCTTTATGTGACTAAACAATTTATTTCTGCTGCAGCTGAAAGATCAAGAAACTAAAAGGGCAACTCGGTGAAGCCATAGGTTTGTTTACTCTGATGTGCAAATCTTTCATTCTTTCACAACAAATTGGTGTCAATAATTAATGTGGGACACAATCACACACATTACCTATAATCACAGATAAAATCTTTCATAATGGGATGGCACACTGTGGCTAGATTTTTGTGAAATGATCTGCATTTCCAATTCCAATCACTTGTTTAGCAATTCCCGTTTCAATCAGACATCACACCTCTAACACAGGGTGGGCTCACCAAATTACAGAACATTTGCACATCTGTATTTGATAATGAGGAATTGGGTATACAGCGGATCGTGATTATGCAGCTAGGAAAATAGATGAAGAATAAATGAAAAATGACTGAGAATCATCGGTTTGCAGTGATTTTCTGATGGGCCAAAACACTGGAGAAGCACCTCGGGCCCTGTTCTCCTGACCATCTAACTCCTTTAACATCGCTGTAATCTTCAAAAAAGAAACAGTGAGGGTCCAACCTGAAGGTTGCCTTTTATGCTGTCCAGCTCCTTTGATGTCTTGGAGAGTTGGTGCAGGATGCCGCTCCTTTCACTGAAGACTTCCTTTAGCTTCTTTTCCAGCCCCTCATAGCTTTGTCTATTGAGGGAGAGAGAGAGAGAGAGAGAGAGAGAGAGAGAGAGATTTCACTATTAAATGACTGCCACTGGCTGAGAGAAATCACTCTTTATTGGAACCCTTGGGTGAAAGAGATGTTTTAAACCGGATTAAAAGAATTGTCATTAGAGCTATAGGGTAAAGTGATAGTGACGAAAACTAATATCTACTCAGCATGGTCCTTTGGATTAAAAAGTAAATAATTAAATAAATAAATCTACTCCATTCAATCAAGCAATTTAGAGAATCCTCATTTTCCAGAGATAGGTCTTTTGACCAGATATGCCCCTGTATTTCCATTTAGATATTCATATAGCCATCCAATTATTGGGTACAATGTAGGTTTGTGAAATCCTTTTCCTCCCGATGTAAATTTAAATTTGTATTGAAATGTCAAAGCAGAGGCCTTTTTACCATTTACTTGCAACCTTGCCAGGAGGCAAATATTACTTTGCAGCACATTTGCATTGATCATTATGAGGACTTGCTCTTTCAGTTTTTAAATTGACATAATCCTCATGAACAGTGCATGGTGGAATATCTGTTCTGGATTCATACAAGCTTACAAAACTGCTTGAAGCACTGCTGGAAGCGATGCTACAAGAGCCGGGCAAGAGAAAGCAAAGTCAGGGGGGCCGAGTGGTTTACATAAGCAAGCAGCCACAGAGAGAGTGAAAGCTCACGATTGGCAAATTGAGAGATACGGGATGAACTGACAGCTTTGGCCTTTTGGGGCCCCGTAAGTAACCACATGAACCCGTTTTCCTTCCCGTGATCAGAAATAAAGATTGGAGCACCGTGTTCACTTGCAAGCCAATCTCAAAACCCGAAAAGTCAGTCTGTCATTGAGTTCAGTGTTTTTACCTTGTTTACTAACTTGAGGAGGGATCAACTTTTTTGGGAAGCCTTTCAAATCATTAACTGCTTGTGATGTTCCTGCTAACTTCATATCAATATCCCGTTTACGGCAATAACGCACAGACTGAACCTCCCACGGCTGATTTCAAACCAAATGATGATAGACACATTAAAAAAAAAAAAGCAAAACTTTACTTTTCACTCCCAAGAATTCCTGAGTGTTGACAGTGTAGCACAGAATAAACAAGTCACGTTATGATCAAGAGAGATACCCAGTCAAAATCAGAAAGTAGGAACTATGGGTGAAGAAAATAATAACAACCCAGGCACACAGCAAGATAGCTTGTTAAAATCAGAATTTACTTTGTTTCCCACTGCAAAAAAATAAATAAAATAAAAAAAAATGTTTTATTGATCAAAAGAATTAAAATGCGCATTCTCTCAGCTCGATTTTATGTCTTTCCACAAACAATTGACAGGAGGGTTTCCAAAAGCCTCAAGCAAAGAAATACATAGACAAACTAATAAAGTAAGTTCAGTAATTTCTTAGCAGGTTGCCGCTCCTCACCAAAACTATCGCTAAACTCTCTTTTTTTCACACAAATTACCTCTAAGAGAAAATTCTGGATTCTGAAACCAACAGACCGACCAACAAACAAGCCATAAATAAATAGATAATAGCAAATAAATACAATAAAAACAACTGTGAATAGTCAGAGACGGGGCAGAGCGCTGACACTTTCTTGAATCCGTGGCTTCGTTTCAACCTGGGCCCTCTTCCAAAAGCTCTGCACACCCCACGTGTCATGGATCCCAGCAGTAGATCATGCACAATAACACATAAATCAGTAATAGAAAACCAACACCTGGGAAATAAATAAATAACAAGGGCATATTGAATCCTGCACATGACTTGCCACCATATGGCATCAGCTGGAAATTTATTGCAGGATCATGCAACGGGGGAGGAGGAAGCCAGAGATTCCTCCCTGTCTGCCATCTTATTCATTACCCCATGGAACAGGCCCTTTGGTATCTGAAATAGTGGCTGTAAGAGTCTTATAATTTGAGGCCCACTGACACAGAAACAGCTATATCACAAAGCCCAGAGAACAGCAAAAAAGCCTAGATTGTATTTCTAGCTCTCCACTATAAATTGGTCATTAGTAGCAAATATGGCACCAGCTGCATAGCACCACGACCTCCTCAGAGTCCAGTGCTCTGGCAACCTCCTCCCTAGCAAACATCCCCTTTTTGGAAGGCAGAGAAATGTGCTAATGAGGACCTGAATGGCTGACAAACAGGGTTATGATCAGAAATGGCGCCGGGCACATGCCCATAAAAAGCGCAAGTGATGAGATAATGAAAATCTTCAATCTCAGACCTGCTGCTTTGTTTTTTTTCTTTTTTTTAAATCAATCCTTGACTGGCTTCATGAAACTCATCAAACTGTGGAGAGCGAAGGGGAGGCGTCGTTTACCGGATCTGATTATTGAGGACAAACATTTCTTTAGCCTTGGAGTCACAGAGGGTTTCTGAGTTATATGAGACTGACCCTGCAGTGTGGAATAGAACCGCTGAGGCTAAAGGAGAAAAAATAAATAAATAAAAACACACTGAAGACCACAGTCAACGGCCAGGCGATGGCTCAATAAAGGAAGCCAAGGCTGTGCTATTCTGCCTCACAGAGAGCTGCAGGAGCCTCTGGTCCACTGCAGTGTTGCTCTGTAAACACCAATACAATATACATCCAGCATCACAGCTGCAGGAATTCTGCACAAAGAGCGCAAAAACGCTTAAAAGTCAAATTCTCAAACCACCTTTGTTAACTTGCAGTCGCTCTGTCGCAGCTTGTTCCTGCCACATTAACAGCATTTCGGGCAAAACCCACCCAGAAATAATGTATTAACACAAGAATCAGCAGGCTCAGCGTGGCACAGTGCTAAAACCTAGTGAACTGGGCCCATTTAATTACATTTTGAATCAGATTTATTGGAAACATTATAGAAATACACACAAACATGCACACGCACGCATACACACTGCCAAATCAGGGAAAAAAAAAAAAAATACTGCAACTGGCGTGGATTTCAAAGATGTGCCCCGTGCTGTCCTCCTGGCTGTAAATGTTAGATCAAAACCCACAGTTAACACATTCAGCCCCCTTTCCCCTCCTCACCCACCTTCATATTTTAATAATGACTTATAGGTTATGAGCTCCAGCCAGATCTACAGTTGTAATATGTACATATATATATATATATATATATATATATATATATATATATATGAGTATGGGGTGTGGCAGGAGGAAGAGAGGTTGCAGTAAATGCGATGTGAACCCATGTAGTGCGTGTTGGTGAATGTGTGCAGCCATGCGCGCTAACACTTGGTATTTACAGCACTTTACAGCACATCCATAACAACTTGACAGGAGTTTCATAATAGCTGCAGAACATGCCACATTCATGAACGCTGATCATGTCAACTTTCATTAGATGTTCATGCAACACTTTCATGGCTGGCTGCTCCACCACAATCAGCGCAGCGGGACAGCCAGCTATGAATATGCATTAAGAAGCTCCTACTTTGACATATATCAACTCTAATGCGCACGCCGTCTCTCTTGCAACCCGCTTGGAGAGCCGTGGCTTCTGGTTGAGTGTGTGCAGAAGTGCAGCCGGTTTAGCGGGGAGTTTGGAGCAGTTGTCTGGACATTATGTGGCAAAATGCAGCAATTGTGATTATTTAGATTGATTCAGCTGTTTTAGCGGTGAATAATTGATCCATCACAGTCTCACTGTTCAGCCTCTTGTCTTCACTTTGGCTCTTTGTTGACTCCCACTCACTTCCTCTGGTGTTATCTATTGCTTCTTATGAAACAGTTTTCATTGTTTTTCATTGTTTTTTCACCAAATGTCCCGTTTCTGCCTTGCACCCACCTCTCTTGTACCATAAATTCGACACGACATATGAATAGCTAATAGTCTGGTCAGCTAAGCCAAATTCATTCAATCAAGCGATCGATCAACTGATCAAATAAGTGTTTTAATAATAAAACACATTAATCTTAGACAAGTAAGTGAGCTAGATGTAATATTAACATTTTAATTTTGCCTCCAGTTGTCTCTGGAGGTCTGACAAAGTGGGGAAAGAATGATGTCAGTCAACTAATTACTCATTTATCATTTATTTATTGAGTTTGTTGTATTTATTCTTGCCTAAAAACAAATACAAAACCCTCACAGTCCACACATGTTTGGGCTAACCCAGTTTTGTCAAAAACTGATCTGTATTGCAAAATATTGCAAGTTACCTCAGTGTAATAAAAATGCACTGTGTTCCCTGATCCATCTGCAAGGCATTGTGGGTAGTAGAGTCGTTGCTAATTTCACATTATAACAGAAGTTTCAACGCGTGTATTTCCCTCCAGTCTGAAAATATCAGCAGGCAGCATGGCAGATATCGTTGAAGTTATATTTCCGCCCACCTTGCAGAGTTTCAGGTGCCTTGATACTTTGATAAGTTTTTCAGCTGAACTTTTGTGCAACTTTAAAAAAAAACATGTCAAGTTAATGATTTGGAGATCAATTGCTGCCTTTCGAGTGATTCCTCTGCTTTTTGCAAACTCAGTAAAAGTGGCAGAGTTAATAAACCTGCCGAATTACAGTATGTGCCATTCATGAGACACAAATTCAAAAGGTTGACATGCTATTCAAAATATCACGATGATGGACGGTGAAGGCAAACATGTCCCAGTAGCTGAAACAAACTCCTGCTGAGCCAAAGACACTGAGGGCGTATTTTAGCGCCCCCTATGGTCCAGCCAGCCCCTTTCTTTGTGTCCGCGTGGGGAGTCACCAGCCTAACAGTTCATTATGACTGGCATTAGCACAAGCTATTTATAAGCTATAACTTAAATGGCTTAATAATTAAATATAATAACCATTTTACCTGTTTTAAAATTATTACTAAATAACCTGTAAATGTATGAAAAGCGTTTACCATGCATTATGTGGTCCTTCATGCAACTGTTAATAATTAACAAATAATTTTCCATTAATCTTTGTGCACTGCCAATACTGAATACCTTCAGTGTAATATTAAATCTTCTATATAATGTCTTCTTGTGAAGGCTGGCAGACCAGCGTTAGCAGACCAGCCACCTGCGGGTAAATATTAGCATTTTTAAATCCACCCGACACGATGGTGGGTTAAATGAAACAGCCTGCAGCTCTGTGTCGCCACAGAAAAAAAGAAAACAAAGTAGAAACACCTGAAAAAAGAAGATTATTTAATGAAAGGCGGTGAAAGGACGAGAGACGATGAGAACAAAACACAACAATGTTCTGTTCGCTTTGTTGAATTTATCACTCTGACAAGGGGCTGTTAAATTAATTTGTCAAGGGGATAAAAAACTTAAAACTGGTAGCAATTAACTCCTTGAAACCTGAGTACATTCACTTGCTATCTCTCAAAAACATTGGGAAAAAAGACAATTAACAAATAATCAAAAACCTTCAAGGAGCATTAGCAAAAATCTGAAAAAAAGACTTGAAAATTTGCCAAAAAGTTCCCTAAAAATCCGCAGACATTTTTCAGTTTACTACAGTGTCAGTTATGACAAGGACATGGGATTTTTTTTTTTTTTGTAGGCTTCAATTTTTATTTTTTATCAAAGCATGATTTAAACAGGAGAGTCTAGATAGATAGATAGTACTTTATTAATCCTTTGGGAAGGTTCCCTCAGGGAAATTGGAGTCTCAATGAGATTACAAATCCCTGTTGCAGGACTGGCCAGTATCTCACACTCTGAGTTTAAAAATTATGCAAAAATGTAAAAACAAATGGGAAAAATGGCAGCAAACGCACCACTAGCTATGAAAATTAAGTATTATATTTACTTTTACGCAATTAGCAGTCAACATGTGCTGCAGTTCCTTTATGAATATTTTAGATACCTACATAAAAAAATATTTTGGAATCAAGCTCAGCTGGATCCAAAGGCAGCACCGATGTGTCACTCCATTCTCCTGCTTTTTCCAACACGACTTGAATGCAACATAACAGCAGCGGGCTGGTCGAACATCACCAGGAGCACTTTTTTTTTTTGGCTCCCTAAAGTGACTCACTGTGCCCTATTTGTCGCATATGGCGGATGTGCAGGAGCATTTGGTGAGCGCGGACATAAAGCCTGATTCAGCATTCTTCAGCCAACAATGGCTGCTGTAAAGTTTCTGAAGAGATAATGGGCCAGAAAGACATTTTGCTCAAGTACACTGCACTGGAATAAAAATAAAATAAAATAAAGCAAAGTGTTGAATGAAAAGTGCCAGGCTGCTCAGTGGCTTCAGGTTTTGGACATGAAAAGGAAAACGCACCATCAATAAGGTGAATAAATGTGCCAGAGTTAAATGTGTAAATGCCCATAAACCATGTCAAGGCTCTGATTTCTGGTTGGAAATTAACTATTGAATATTTTACAAGGCAGTAGCCACAAAAACAACATCTTGGGTTATTTCTAAGAGTTGTAGCGTTAACCCACTGAGCATAAAAGGAGTTTATTTGCCATCATGCAGATTATGGGCACACACCGGTTTATGTGGTGCTTCCAATTTCAGGCTGGATTAATTATGCCATTAAGGGGGGACAAATAAATAGTTTTAATAAGGGGGACTGCCCAAGGCCTGTCAGGGAATTAATATATTTCTCTAGCCGAGCATGACCACCACCCAACATCTGCAACAAAAATCAATCAGTCATGTTCACCAACTGTTGTACAAACATCGCAGACAAGCGGGAATATTAATTGCACGCATGTGAGAGGATATCTGACACTAAATCGTCTTTAATTGTTTAGTGGGGATAAAACAAAGGCTGCTGAGGAAGCCAATTTTGCTTCGTCAACCAAGGTTAAAGTAAAGCCAGAGTCGTCATCATCATCATCATCATCATAAGAACTGCACATCGTGTAGCTCTGCATCGTGACAGTGCAGAGCTAACTGACACAGTTAGAATGAATTCAAGTTTAGGTTCAAGTTTATTAAAACCCTTAATCACAGTTAAAGTCACAAAAGTGTTTGAGACCTCAGAAAACAAAATGACACTCCCTGACCTGAACCCTCATTAAAAATTAAAATAATAATAATAATAATAATAATAATAATTATTATTATTATTATTATCCACTGTGTAAATAAGGCAGCCTCGGATTTGCTGTAAGGTTTATTTTTTTTACTTTGACAGAGCCAGGCTAACAACTCCCATAGACTTTTTGCTAAGCTAACATGAAATTCTACCCATAAGAACTGAACCACTGGATGTACAGAGGAGAAAATGGTGTCCAACATCTTGTCTCAGCCTTAGTAAGTTGGAAAAAGGCTAGTTTACTCAAAAAGACTTAGAAAGACCACTGACCCAGACAGCACACATACATTGGTGCGACGAGGGCTGTAAATCTAAGATGATGGAGGCTGATCGGACTACATGGATCGGACTGTAGGTATTCCATCAGAGTTTTCCTGTGCACGCCTGATGTTAAAATGATCTGTAGGCTACATAAGGACAATGTCAGGAAGACATCAGAGATGGATATGTCGATTTGATATAAAAAGTGCGTAGGGGCAACATAAATACGATCCAGTCATTTATCAGTTTGGCAGCAGATAGACGGAGAGCCGCTGAGAGTGTGATGACAGCGAGCTATCAGGGAAGTGATAGTTCACACATGAAAAAAGCATATTTCCTACAATATGTTTTGAATAATGCTGATTTCACATGTGATCAAAATTCAAAGTTTTTCATAGGTTTACCATGAGCTGTTTTGAAGTGCCACGTTCACCGCCATGTTGGTGTGAACCACTCAGCCTGGAGAAGAAGAAGAGGAGGAGGAGCTTCACTCTGGCTACGACAGAAGCGAATCTGCTGTCTGGCACAAACAAACGCTTCTATCGGTATGAGTAACTTCACTGTGATTTCAGCATCTCAAAGTGAGCTGATTGGCCATGCAGAGGCGGTCAGGGCGCTGCTGGGACACCGCTGTAAAACGGCTTAATGCTCCTTCCCTTTTCGCTTAACACACTGGCTAACATGCAAAAAAATAATAATGTGGCTATTGCTCTTCCTCTGACTTCAGGGGAACAGGAGTAAACTGCCCTATGCACATAACGTGTCATATTACCCAGAGTACTCAATATATGGGTTACGTCTGCAGCTCCCTCCATATGCTGTAATGTATTATACATGGGCCAACATAAATTATGTGACATCGCCACATGAGTGTTTCCCTCCTACCATCTAAACTTGAGCCATGATCCTCCTGTGTGGTGTCCTGGTTCTAACACAGTGGGCCGCATCTAGACTCTATATCTGGTCTTATGTATGTAAATGTTATGTATTATTGAAAAAAAAAACACTTTTCATACAGTACATGTGTTGCTAAAGGAACTGCATTCTTTGCTGTAATTATGAGTATTTATGCGCTGCCAAAATAAATTTGCATGAACGTTGCACCCATAAATACAGTAAGTAATGCCACACTGAGTGTCATTACAGTAGTACAACACAGTGAATCAGGGCGCAGCACTAACATTGCAGTGGTTTGTTCCAAAAAGGCGCTGCAAATAAAACACCCTTCACCAAGTGCGGTTAAGAAGCAGAATAAAAATAAAATCCTGTATTATGTTACATAGTCTGATGAAACTGAAGTTGCAAAATACTCTAAAATGCTTTATGGAAGTCATTTGT
>OMLB01000278.1:10613-23342 GCA_900302555.1 Myripristis jacobus
AAAAAAAAAAAAAAAAAAAAAAAAAAACAATTACCAAATTAAGAGGTCAAATTTTGAAATACAGCTGAAAATAATTATTCGAAAACAAGTGCTGTCCAAAATGAAACCCTGAATATGTACATCTATTACGAAATAATTAATTGCAGAGTAATTTGCATTCGGTTTACAGAGTATTTAATCATTCAGACAGATGAAATTAAAATAGTGTAAACCAATTTTACACATGAGCAATAAGAGCTGATATTTCATATCTCTCACTCTCTCTTTGGATCTGGGAATGAAATGGTATGAGCGTTTAGAGGAGTAATGGATTTCCACTGTGTTGGTTTTGTGTGTGTGGATGTGAAGATCGCGCAGGAGAAACTCTGGGGCTTGGCATGAACATGAATGACCTCTGTTTAATCATGTAAGCTGCGCAGCAAATATTTAAACAGACTTTTTTTTTTGTTTCTGAATTCGTTTCAGGTTGGGTCACAACCATTGATTTTCACAGTGGTGGAGTCCTGCGAGCTGAAAACCAAATTGCACAAAATCCCTCCATCTCCTTACATTCTTGAACAGCGAGGCCCTCTAATTTGTTCATCACTTAAATTATGTAATTTTCCACCAACGGAGGTTTAAGGCTTTGAAATAGAAATACTTAGCATATTAGATGAATAATTCAATGATTACTTGCAGGCATTTTCATGCATAAGTAGATGCCAATTACTTTCCCTCGACATTTAACACCCTATCATTCTCTTTTCCATTTGTACTTGGAAACAATACAGTTTCTTTGGTGCTAATTTGGAGTGATAGATGGATGGATGGACACTTGACTTATTGCAGAGGAGAATTCGCCTGTCACAGCAGAAACACAAACTTGAATCAAAATGTACATTAATGCTTCACTATACTATAAAGATTAAAAAAAAATAATGACAATTAAACAAACAAACATGATACCCTCCTATATTCTGTCAAACCCATTAATGTGCGCTTACTTTATAACATCTAAATGATGCAAATTCTGGGACAGGACACTCTGCATTTCATTTAATTAGTCTGGTTCTCGTTGTCTGGTTCAGTTTCACCCCGAGCGTACATGGAACATGAGGAGTAAATCTTCCCTGAGCGTTTTTGTATTTCTCTATTTTCTGCTCGGGTTGAGCTCATCAGGCAATTCACTCTGCTCTCTCCTTTCTCATGTACATCCCAAGTCATTTTCACAGACATGAAACCGTCTCAATCAAACCAGGGTCACCGCTAGGAAAAAAAATCAAAAAAAACCCAAAAAAACACTTGATTTAAAAGCAACCGGGGCGAACCCCCCACTCCCCTCCCTTTTTTTTCTCCCAGGCTAATTTCATATCCTTGCGGTGTTTGTCTTCGCCACATCCCCTCTGCACCTCAATAAATATGGTTGCCGTCAAAGGAGACGATGAAACGTTCAGCTCCTCGGATGTCTTTCTTCCGCATGATGCGCCCTGTTGATGTGACTCATTCTCTCATTCTCTTTTCCTGTGGCAGCATCTCTCATCTAGGGACCTATATCACACAAATTACGGCTTTAAAAACATCCCTAGAATCTCTTATGGTTGCCAGCTTCAATTAAATCTGGGATTTGAGTGTATCTAATGCAATTCCGCCCATCCGTGCTTTTTTAAAACGGTGTAACGTTGTGTTCCTTGCTTGAGTAATTGTTGTGCTATAATCAAGCCAGATTGAGATTGGACGTTTTTGTTTCACTTTGAAAGGCATACATTGCCAACATCAGTACTTACCAGCACTGCAAAAGATAAAGGAATCCCTTTTGTGTGGGAGGGTCTCACCTTTTGCCTCAGACAGATTATAGGACAACCCCTAACCCAGCTTTGTTTCTAATATGGCTACAAAAACAAAACAAAACAGAACTTTAAAACGCCATGAGAAACGAGTTGTTTTACACGAGATGTCAACATGCTCAGCACAAATTTGTTTCAATTTACATGCAAAACTCAATGTTTCTGGCCTGAACTTGTAAAATCAATTATGTGAACGCTGGCACACGCTGCACTCTTCACTAATTCAACCCAATGACACAAGTACTACAAGAAGTTGCTTAGGTAAGATTAGGTAAACTAAAACATAACATGTCTCTCACGAGTCTAAGCCTTTCAGAATTACACATCACATTTATTCATTTATTCATTTATCCATTCATTCAGTCACTCATGAGGAGGGTTGGGGTGCAATGAGCCACAGCATAATGTGATTTACTAAGCTGGGGTTGGAGGAGCGTTATTACACAGCTTCAGTATAATGCAATGCGTTGGTAAGACAGGATAAACGGGCAGACGGGATAAGGGGAGTGAAACTCCCTTGGTCCTACAAAAGAATTTCTTTCTGAGTCAATAAGCAGAGTAATCGACTTACGGACACATACAAAAACAACTTAAAATGTATTAAAGTGGCAACATTTATTTTATCAGATGTGGAAAAAGTAACAGTTTTCTAACAGTTGGGAAAATAGTCGATAGCCAAGGAGTGACTCTTTGCTTATCCACTTTGGCGTAGTATATAAAGGTGCAAAATGATAGCTCAAAAGACAGCGATGCTGAAGTACTTATCTACCGGGAGCTCTATGGCTCGAGGTCTGATTTTCCCCCTATTGGCAATAGGCAGGCAGATGCATCTGATTCACATCAAGGGCAATCAGTGAAGCCTCTGCCCAACTTCCAAGTGTCGCTCAGGGAAAGCACAAGAGGACAAGCTAAGCCAGGGAGTGGGGAGGAAGGAGGGGAGAGCGTGAGGTGGAGAATTTGGAATTGGATGACGGATGTGACTTGATTACTGGTTAACTAACCCTGCTGGTGCACCACTCCGAGCTGGATGAGAAACCCTCTGGTGCCTGGATTATCAATTTGGAGTCGACAAGACCCTATTTGAATCTATTGTTTCATTCCAGGCAAGCTGACAGTTAACAGGGCCGCTGCCTTGGAGTGAGCTTGGGAGTTTGTTTTCTGACTGTTATTTGCCATAGTGATTTGCCACTTCACCAACTCCTTAATAAAAACCCCTATCAAGCTTTTCATCAAATTTGCTTGTGTTCTGTTGGTATATTGAAGCACCTGCACCAGCCACAAGGTTATAGGTATTACACCCAGGCTTTGGCGCAATTCAGGACTGACATGATGAAATGCAAAGCAAAATCAAGCGCACGATGTGACGTGAGTCTCTTTTCTCAAGCTGCAGCTAAATTAAGAGGAAGGCTGAGAGGAACCGGATGATTGATAAAAAGAGATTCTGGCAAGTTTTAAATTGACAAATTCACCTATGGGCAACAGGGGGACGAAGATGGAAAATTGTCTATGACATCTATATTTGATTTCAATTGCTGCTCTGCGGTGAGGCTGTAACATAAAGAAATGACTTGAAAACCTGTTTTAGCTGACAGAATTTAAACCCAAATTCGGGCTGGATACACAGATCTATCCAACATACAACCTCATATAGCCAAATACGAAGATGCTACATATCATGCAATATATCATAAAAACTCTTCTATGATTTTTTTCAAGGTTTGGACTGTGTACGATCCACACAGGATATTATCAGTGCAGACATTTTAACCTGTCAGCATCATTGTAATAACAACCAGATGAAAAGTATTTATGCAGAATGTTTGATATGCAAAGGCCAGTGCTACTGTTACTGTTACTGTTACTGCTATAATCTGCCACCTGGTCTCACCAGACCAAATTTGTTTGACTTGTGAAACATTTGGTTTTGCCAAAAAAATAGCCGGACCAATCAGCACTCTTTGAGGGACTACAGGCGAGGCTGAGGTGATGATGATGGTGCTATATGATGTTGAATTTGACTGGACCGTGGCTAATGATTGACAGATGGCTGATCCACACTCCTGCTGTGAACTTTTGCAAACACCCACTGCTGCCATCCCCTTTCCAAACGGTTTGAATCCAAGAGTGCCCAGTCTGTGATATTAATGAAATCACTGGCTGTTTTCACTGATTTCAATCAGCCTTGTTTTCACTGCAGAGCTCTTATGCCATAATTTGACTGGTATGGATGAGCATGGCTTTACTTAACAACAACAAAAGCAGGTTGAGCTGGATTCCAACACAAACACATGAGTATGATAGGACTTTGTTATGTGACAATTCTAAAATGATCTGATGATGATGATGGTTGGTTGCAAAAGTGTTGGTGTTAGTGGTGGATTAACTCCCCGCAATATCACCTTTAAATCAACTACAAGGTGTTTTTAACTGGTTATGGAACAGTGTTAATTTAATCCTGATGCCTCTACACAACCAACATAAGCAAATGAGACCATCAGGAAGAAGACTGGCTGTTTGTACATAGCTCTTCTAAATGTCTGTCCCTGAGGAATCAGTCAATATGATTTTTTGACTCCAAAATGATTTTTGGACCAGCGGCCCGCGTTCCCACTTTAATGGACAGATACTGCTTCATAGTTAACCAGGCTTCACTGTATTTACGCTGCATGAGCCTCAGAGCTCACTAGCCCCTCATCCAAAAACATTACTGTGATTTTTCCTGCTTCCTCTCCTGCATGAAATATCGTCACTGCAGGTGTGGCATGTTGCTGTGTCGCTATTTTTTTAACACACGAGTCTCTCCTCACATGCTATGTTGGCATCTTTCTTTCCCTCACTTTCAAAAAAAGATGACACTGTTTGACGTTTAGTGGTGGCGCTCATGGGAAATGCAGTTTTACACTACTACTTTTGTCCACAGGGGGCGCCAAAACCAAAACAAAGTTAAAGCTCTATGTAGCTGCTTTAAATAAACTGTGGCCGAAGTCAAAACCTCAAACCATTCTCAACTCTCTCATAGCATGAATGTCAAAATCTCCCCCCCAAAAAACCTCTAGGTTAACTTCCTTTGGACAGTTTCAAATTTAGACTCCAATCAGGTTGACTTGAACTTCCACAGGGTAATTTTTCAAAGCTCAGATCGCTGTGTTATTTTCATTTCAAAATAAAACATTATACCACAATCTAACTGAAGTGAGCAGGGCTCTGTCTGATGAGCGAGATGACAAATGATAGCAATCGGATTGAGGCATCCAGGACAGACGGATAACCTTGATTTAACCATGTAAACAGAGGTGCTCCACCTCCTCAAAAGCAATTCTCTGAAGACGAGACTCAGTCAGTCGTTTGTAGACGACCGCAGGTTAGAACAATGCTGGCTCATGCAAACGTTACCCTTTCAAGGACAGTCCAACCGAGGTCAAAATCACATTGGAGTCTCTACACAGTCAGCACTCGTGGCTGTCATGCAAAACTTAAAGCTAAAATTGCCATGATTTGCCTTTTGATTAGACGTTTCAATGCAGAGAGCGACAGGAAAGTCTGCAGAAAAGGAGGAATGACATGCGGCAAAGGTTTGTAGTCCGCTTCCAAACATGATATGTGCCACTGGTTTGTCGCATTTATTAACATCTTTGGTACTAAATTAAACTCGTACCTTCACAAACCACCGTGCATGAACTCTGCCTGCTGAATGTGTGGAGATCTACTACAGCCATACAGAAAAAAGGCCATTTATCACCTGGAAATGAAATGAATCATGTTCAACAGAAGTCCTCCTGCTTAAAGTGAGACAGAGAAAAAAAACACTGAATGTGGACATCTATAGCCTAGTTTAAGGGTATTACAAGAAACCTCTCTATGTACTGTGTGAGGCTGCTTCAACGTAGAAACCCAAGTCTACCTGCTGCATGCAAATTTCAACTAAAATCAGTGTTTCAATGTTTAAAATCAATGCTTATTCATTTTTTCCAGTTATTATGAGGCTAAAAAGTTAATATGACAAAGTGTTTAGTATTCTAATTTCATATGTAAATTGGGGGTTGGGGGTGAAGATGTGGTTTTATCCTTGATCTGGCAAGCTTAAATACTTATTGATTTATTGATTATCATTTAACTCAAATAATCACTGATGTAACTTATTCGGAACAGTTCCTTTGTAAGACACAGGGTCCAACATAACCTGTAAAAGTAGGGCAAGTTGATTGGCCAATCAGAGTCATGGGTAATTCCCTTCCTTTAAACGTCCCAGCATCATTCATCCGTCACACTCAGCAGCTCCAGAACTCGGAAAAAAAAAAGAATCTGTGAAACAAACATACCATACGAGGCTTGGAGAGGAAAGACGGTCTTTCTGCTTTTGTGTGAGCAGCAGCTCTCCTGCGGTGTGTGTTGTACAGCTCATTAGCCTACAGGCTGCAGACATGGAGCAGCTCAGCTCCATGTCTGTAGTGGACCGGTGGCTCAGGGAAGCAGACACAAGGAGTTTGGAGAGCTGCTTATGGTTAACATTACAGAGCTAACATCAACAGGCAGCTAGCAGCAACATGGTTATTATCAATAAGAGATTCTGTGTTTCACATGAGGAGAACTGAGCGCTCACAGCTGTTTAAATGCACAGCACTTTGGGATATTTCCAGCACGCGGACAAATAACATCCCCTGTTTTCCTATGATCGGATGAGAACTTACTCAGTGGGTGTGTACCAACTGCTAGGGGTAACGCAATAACCATGATGGTTGATTGACAGCTGTGATAACCAATGGGAAACTGATTAAAGACCGTGTGAAACAGACTTCCTTAATTGTATGTATTTCCTGTTGAAACAGGAAGTTTGGTGCAGGGGGGATCATTCACAAGTGCAAACCAACAGCAAACCAACAGGATCTCAGTGTTGCAGAGAAACAGCTGGATTTTGAAGGGACATGTGGGCGAGAGAGGATGTTTGTGAAGGTTTTATTGGTTGAAATTTGAATTTGCACCCACTAGTGCAGGATGACGTCACTGTTTAAGATGCTCTGTTTTACTGGAAGCAGAGGTCATGTGAGGTAATTTCATGTGGACTTTAATGCAAATGAAAGACAGAATGAGGAAAGTTGAAGTTCTCAGAACCTCAGCATACTCACTGAAATGTTTTTTTCTTCTATATATTCCATCCTCTGTAACTTTACACAAAATATAGTGAAACCTACATGTGCACACTATTCATTTACTTTTCCAATATGAGCAGTATTTTGCTTATTTGTATAATATATCAACATTACATATCTATAACTAAAGGACAACAACCAAATCTTTCACTGTTATATGTATTATGTATAAAGTGAATATTTTTTTTTAACTGTGGCCCAGTGAAAATCTACATGGGGCCAGTAAAACTCTGATCTACTGGCCAGTGGGGGAAAAATGTTATGCTGATCCCCGAGACAGCAGCCATATTGCCTTGTCTAATAACTAACAGTATTGAGAGCTGGATACTCAAGACTATTAGATAGATACTTTATTCGTCCCTGTGGGGAAATTGGTTTGCAGCGTAATCACAAAGGCATTTGATGACATTATCACAGAGTCACCGACAGACAATCTTTATTCATACGCACATCCATACAAGAGCTCACACAGGTGAGGAGCAAAGCAGAGGAGAGACAAGAGATCCATAATTAGGACGGAGGCAAACTGCCACCCAGACCGGCTGGCCGTCCTTCACTGTAACGTGACCATTAAGTGTAAACGTGTGCGTGAAAGGCTTTGAGACTGTAACAGTGATATTGGGCTTTAAATAAACTTCATCATGAGTGTAGATGTAAATTAGGCTGCAGTTTGGTTTATGTGCACACACACACACACACACACACACACACACACAAACACACACACACACAAGAGGCATGAAAAGGACATAGACTAAAACAGTCTAACAGTCGTGTTCAAACATAATTTGAGGACACGCTTGTGATTCAAACAGCAACGTGGAGCTGCTTAATATTGCCTTGTAAGATCCATGCCAAAAGCAAATAAAAATTCAGTGTCGGGGTTTTTGTTTTGTGGATCCCTTTATGTTTTTGGCTCCTTAGGTCTGGAAATTCTCTTTCCCTAAAAAAAGCAGCTTTCCCAGACTTTTTTTTAATGAAATACAACTGAAAGACACCTGTGTGTGGGAGCTATTTTTTTCAGAAAGAATAATAAAACATACTTTGAAATACAAATTCAATGTTTGCTTTTAGGCAGAATTTCTGAACAGTTTCTTTTTCTTTTTTCTTTTTTTTTTTACAGCACACAATGTATTCGCCCCTTCCCTTATATTGGCATTTTTCAGCACCTTTTTACTGTGCAGTTTCAGTAGAGCCGTCCATCGAAAAGTGTTTGTTGGCATGCTCCCTGGCACCTCGCTTGTCAAGACTCGCATCTGTTAAAATAGTTAATGCGCCGGACTCTCTTGTGGCTTGACCCTATTTCAAAACATATTTCTGCAATGTCTTCATGAAAAAGCGTCTCCCTACGTCGTGCCCTGCTGGCTCAGTATCTTTTTCACTTGAGTAAAGCTGCTATGAAGTTCTCTGAAATTGCTTGTCTGAGGAATAACCTGCCACTTGATTATGTTTGTTGGGGAAAGCCGCTTTGCCCCGAGGCATGGGACATTCTGAAATGGGTTCATCATTCATTTCTTAAGTCTCTTGCAAATAGGTCTCCTTGTTGATGAATATTAATGCCATAAAAAAAGTCATATCTTGCAGCTAAATGCGGGTGAAAATGCATTTTAAGTGTCCATTTGCATAATGCAGTGAGGTGAGGTATGGGCATCATGTGCTATCTTTAATTAGGCATGAAACGGGATTATACGGACTCATTTTTAAATGGAAACGTTACGGTCACACTTACTTGCTGGATTAGATTTAACAGTATAAATCCAGACATTGTATGTAATTGCTTGAGGTGTTCAAGTGTTCACTTGCTGGGAGTCATTATTCTCTGAAATATACTGCATATCCAGCAGTGATCTTTTGACAGAGAAGACAGAACCATCACAGGTTCAGAGTTTGACTCATCACAGGAAAGCGAGCTTTAGAATTCATCAAAATTTATAGGAAATGCCCAGATCTCACTCTGAGATCAAGGCACGGTAAAACTATTTTGGTGCTGCATAAATCCATCAGTTTAAACATCAGACAGTGGCATGCTTCCACTCTTAAAGGGGCAGGGGTGGATTTTGCTAAAGAGGGCACTTTCCTGACTGTCCCGCTAGCTCAAGTACCTCAGCGGCCCGTCCATGTAAATGCAACAGCTTGGGAACACTGTGGCATGTCACCTCCTCTCTAACCTATCAGTTTTTCTCTCTTTTTACTATATACTGTATTGCAAGACTGTACAGGCTGCTAAAGATTCAGGGCTGCGATGCTCTTCCAAAAAAATAAATAAGTAATCTGCTTTTCGGATGAGTTTGGTGCAGTGACAGGTTCGTCTCCACCAAGGAAAAAAGAAAATGCAATATAGTATATCTGCAGTTCTGACCTCTTATCTTGATTACTGTTTATCCAAACTAATAGTCACAGTTCTAAAATGCGACGCAAAAGGAAACATGGGTGCAATTCTAAACAGTGAACAAACAGGACACCACTAAAGAAGTTTATTTAATGCAGTTATTTTAATTAGTTTTAATAAGTTTTTCCGTTTTTCATCAACTAAGAGATTCGGTGAGTGGAATAGGTGGGCTAACATTTAACACTGTCTTTAGGGGCTGACTCTAACACTCGCTTCCCACTGTGAAGGCAGATTTTTTTTTCCCATCCAAAGCAGTTTGACATTTATCTGTGCATACGGGAAAGAAGAAGGAAGCAAGTGTCTTATGATATTATGGAGAGAATGAAAAAAATCCACATGCCCTTTAAATGCTGACTAATAACTAACTCTTGTTAGTCATTAATGAGCATGTGCACCGTATTTGAATAGTCCGTATAGGCAAACTGCATAATGAATGTCCTTTAGCTGGTTATCTGACCCTTTTAGCTTAGAGCTCCTCAGGTGATCAATGTTAGCAATGCCCTTTTTCAAACGGCCCTGCCTTAAACGATGAAAAGGGCATCAGAGACTAAAAGATCCCCTGTGCACGCCTACTGTATGGTTATGGAGGATATTTACAGGCAAGCACGTTAAGACGCCTAAATAATATGGTTGTCATATCCATCCTTTTAATATTCCACTTCTGGATGAAAAACAAGACACCAAATTGGCTTTGTTAAAAAACGGAGCATCGCTGAGATATAAGAACTAGCACTGAACAAGAACATTTGCTTTCTTGTTGCTTACTTTGATGGGATCCAAAATAAAACATGACTCTCATTCATTTAATATGTAAAAAAAACAAACAAAAAAAAACATTATAGCTTCACAAAAACTAAGAATGAACTTTTTTCTCCGTTTCTTTTGCAAAGAGAACCACCTCTGCACACCTGAGCCGTCTTCATGCAGGTGTGCAGGAACCAAAATAGATGAAATGCAGAAAGGAGGTCATCCCGCACGAAATGTTCACCGTGCAAATGATCAGCTGTCTGAGTTTAGCAGTTAGACCTGCACCTCCGGGTGCTGCCAACAAAGGTCTCTGACCTAAACATCACACCTTCTCTCTGAATAAAATCAGAAGAAGAAAAAGAATCAAGAAGTTTCACAAGTAACAGCAGTGAGCAGGACAACTTCATTACATACATTTTGTTCTGTTTTTCGCCTGTTGGTCAGAGTAAGGAGGTGATTTGAGGACGTCACTTTGGGTAAGAAAGTATTCACTAGTTTCAGCCCTAGACCCTGGTGGCCCTGCTGGCCTACAACTGAACCCCGTGCACCAGAGTCCCTGCTAATGATCAGGAACTTCCCAACCACGTTGGTGCCGTTACATGTTCAGTAGATCTGGGCCAAAGCAGCGCTAATGACATGTGTAATAGGGGCATATTGACTTGGAAAGTTGATAGCTCTATAAGGTGGATAAAGACATAAAGTTGAAATAAAAATGTCACGGTCCTGACACTCTGCTGTTAATACTGGATTTATTTCCAGATTGTAACATGGAGCTACACCCTCACAGCCCATGAGCTTAAAAAAAAAGAGACAGACTCCATTCTTCTCTGGAATTTAGTTCCTTATTCAGCTGTAAAGACAGAGCCTTTCACAAATTTGCCCTTTCACAAATCTAGCACACATGCGTGGTATGAAATGGAAAAATAATATATATATTGGAAAATGGCAACTAAGGCTCCCATGTAATATTTTTCCTCACCAATCACAATGCACTCAGCTCGCCGATACCAAACATGCATGGCGCAACACTTTCTTCTGTCAGAATGACACTGACTTGTTTAAAGTTTATTCATCCTCTTCCATGTGACATTAATTAACTCGGCATGTACTGGCAGCAGCTAATCGGTTACACTTGGACTGTGAGCACAACTTCACAGAAAGAGAATGAGAGACACATGAAAAGGTTGTGTGATTAAAAAGGGGCAGCAGTGCACATAACAAACAGCAACGTCTGATACCCAGGTTGGTAAAGCACACTGTCATGCCTGATCCCAGAACATGCATTTCAAATGAAAAGGAAACTCGCCTGGCAAGGTTAATTGTGACACACTCCTGTATTTGTAACATAAGTCGGTTTTAAGAATTGAATTCATAATAGAAGCTGTTTGGACAAAGAAGGTCATTACGCTCAGGTCAACATGTGAATAACTTGTTGTAGGGCAGGGATGATATGTTTATCTCCAGAATCAATACTATCATGATATTTGGGTGCTGATTCCATATGTATTGCGATTCTACAGGTATTGCAATTAGATATTATGATTTATTACGATTTTTGTTTTTTTGAATTCTCCTCTAGTTTGTGGATGGGAAATTTCATGAGGCTGTGATTAACCTAGAGGTCACGATAGGTCATTTTATACAGTGATAAATTTGCTATGGGGGCTAATATCATCGCACATGAATCAAATGTGGCTCATTGAATCCACAAGAGTCTCAGCTTTCCAGTCAAAGCCAGTTGATGCAACTCCAAGGCTATTTAGGCCCCAGTCTGCACAAACACACCATTTTACAACAGGCCACAAGAACACATTTGGACTGCAGGGTTTGTGACCCAAACTGCATGGGATTAACAGAAAGTGGGTCAGAGATCTGGAGGTCAGAGGTCAAGGGACCCTGCTGAATATGGTCATACCAGTTTTTCTCTTGCAGACAACCTAACATGACATGATTTTAAAAAAAGTGAATTGATTTTTTTTCCCCATCCCTAACTTGACGTTCATTCTTCGGTTGGTGTGAAACTCACAGCGCTGTTGTGTAATCATGGCATCATTTTAATCCATGTTCTGCAGCGGCGTATTTCTGCCATGTTGAAAACCCTGTCACCATACCATATGAACTGTTCCCACTGAGTGGAGTCTATGATGCACTGCAATGCCCTGCCACTGAAATGCATTCCAGCTGATGTTTGGAACAATGCCAAGGAGCTACTGGATCAAAGTCAGAGTTCCATCAAAATTTATTAGCAGTTTGTAGGATCATAATGTGCATCTTTGTCCTGGTGCAGATGAGATTCTGTTGCTGCACATTTGATGTCAATTTAGCGGGAAAAAAACACATGCATAGAAAATGAGCAATGCCTAGGAGATGAGCTCTTGACTGAATTTAAATTTGCAAACTGGCTGACATGCCACACTTGAGGCGGATCCATGACCTGCGCCATGTATTATGTCTTGGCTTGACCGTCTCTGAATACAAAGTAGGAGGAGTTTGCCTCTGCTCTGCCGGATCCCAGGATGACAGCATCTCAGCAAAAATAAATGCCAAAGTCATGCATTAGAAAGTATAATTATTCACGGCATTCTAAAAGAACAGCAAAATCACACAAAATACTAATTACCTA
>OMLB01000280.1:2314-20708 GCA_900302555.1 Myripristis jacobus
CCCCCCTTCACCCTCCCATCCCTCTCTCCCTCCCTCTCTATCTCTCCATCTTCCTGAGTGCTACCGTTCAGCAGCCTTTGATCCTCCTCCTCCACATCAATCAATGCAGACAGGCAGGGAGAGAGGGAGAGAGGGAGAGAGAGGGAGGATGACTCTTCTTGCAGTGCTTCAGGTGCTGTCTCTACTATGTCAGGCAGAGGTCTAATGCTCTATTTATTTATGCACTTATTTATGTATTTATTAGGTAGGGCTGCTCCCCTTCTGCTCTCCCATCCACTCTCTCTGCTTCCCCTGAGGCCCAAATAAGCAGCAGGCAGGGGGCTGTCAAGTTATTTGGTTTTACCAGGGTCATAATGCAGTAAGCACTGCTGATGTTAACAACTGAACTGACTAGGGCTGCCCCACTATCTCTACTGCTGCATTAATCCGAAAAGACTCTCTGACTTTGCTTTTCCTTTCTTTCTTTCTTTCTTTCTTTCTTTCTTTCTTTCTTTCTTTGTCTTCCCCCTTCCCCCTCCCCCCTCCTCTCTCTCTCTTTTTCCTCCTCCCCCTCCATCTCTCTGTGGTCTGAAGTAATAACTTGCTCATTATTGAGCGTAAAAAATATCAACTAAGAGATTATGCCAGATATAAAAAGCACACAGGTGATGGGAGTCAGAACCTCTCTGCATCCCTAATGAGGCCTGGGGATTGCAGAGCACGCTCCGCTGAGGCCAGGCATTCTCCGCTCGCCCTGCGCGGAGACCCAGCTCAGCTTAGCGTAGGACAGCTTGGCCCGGCCCGCCCCGGCTCAGCCCGGCCCGGCCCGGCTCAGCTTGACCTTGCTCTTTGTAATTAATGCATTTATTTCTGTCAGTCTGCGGGACTTGGGAATTGTGTAGCGATGTTGCATCACTTCTCACCCCCTATCTCCTGGCCACCCCTCCTCTTCTTACCTCCCTGCTCAGTCTTGGGGACTGAGATCTACATACCTCTCAGGAGCTCTGCTGGCTGGATGCAGCACATTTCTCCTCTCATTTTTAGCCCACCATCGTGCCTGCCAAGAAATGAGAAAACTCTGCCAATTATATCCAAACACATCTATTTCTGTTTCACGCATTGAGTTCAGGATTTGGGTTGTTATTGTTTCAGGTTTTAGCAGCCCATGGTTCTGTTTGATTAGCTATAGCCTCCCTTTGGTCTCAAGTTAAAATCCCTTGCACTTGTGCGGCCTAAATGATTATTCCATCAAACCTTCTATTAGGTTTGTGTGCTCAGAGGGCTTCTCTGTATGTTTTTTTTCCCCCTCCATTTATACATATTGGACATTTGATTATACTCTGATGCTTCACCAACAAAGAAAGCACGTTGCTGCAATGAACTGTATATTAAGGGGAAGGTTTGGCATTTTACAAAGTCGTTCTTATTGATCTCTAAGTAAGCTTTTTTTCGAGACATCAAAAATGTCTCATTTGAGAAATTGGTGTAGTGCAACTGCAATCATTTTTCTCAATATTGCATGCGACGTTGTACAAGGTGGTGAAGTATTTCATTTCCTTCTATAATCTGTGATATCGTAAAGATAATATGTCTGTTTGGGTAAGCCCGCATTGGATTTTTGAGCGAAATTACTTGGTTCCCTATTGATTCGAAGCAGAATCTCTGACCTGAGGTTTATGCCAAGGAATTGCAGCAACATCGACAGGTCTCCTGCACAGCTTACAATGGCCGGTAATTGACACAAAAAATAAGACCACGCTTTCACAATATAAATGCATAAAATAGCTGATTAGAGCAGACATCCAGCAAAACTACTGGTGATGCAAAATGCTGTAGGAACAATATTGCCTTGGCATTTGTACATTTATTTTGAGAACAAAATGTACAAAATGTTACGATGATGATTTCTCATCCGCTGTTGTCTGTCATGAAAATAGAGAGTACGAGTCAGAGAGTGAGTTTTGAAAGCCAGCACCTGGGCCTGGTGATGTAATTGTTGGGTTACTGGTATTGATCAAGTATGCTAGTGTCCTCTTTCTGATATATTATGGCCATTGCGCTGTGGGACTGTAAAAATCGTACTTATTGCACGTAGAACTTTTTGGGTGCCCTGGAAGGAGGTCTTGGTGAGTGATCAATAAGATAGGCTTTTTAAATTCCTGCACTTACCCTTTAAGCCTCTTGCAGCACAGTTGGGACTGTAACAAAGGAATCAGGGCATGCAACTGCACCTATGAAGACGGAAAAAGAGAAACAAGAGGATATAAAAACAGAGGGAATGTGGTAAATTGCTAAGCCAGCGTGCTGCTTTCATGTGCAAAGCAGGGTGTGTGTTCCTCAGAGTTGCAAATATGGCCAGGTAAACGGAGAGGAGGGTGCTGCGAAACAAGAGAGACAGGGACGGGTAGGAGAAGGAGGGAGACGAGGTAGAGGAGGGAGAAAGAGAGGAGACAAGGAACATCTTGGCCCACCACAGGAACAGCGAAGGGCAAATGTTTGAATCATTTAAAACTCCAGAGACAGGGATCTGTTACAGTGGCCAATGGCAACAGGGCCTGTCTGTTGGAGTGCATGGCACGCCTTGGGCCATCACTCCTCCCATCTATCCTTCCATCTCTCCTTTCCTCCAATGCTTATACTTAATTGCCACAGAACAGGGAGTGGGGAGGTTAGAGGGATGTAGGAGAAGAGCAGGAGAAGAGTCTGGGAAGTTGCAAGAGAGAAAAGGCAAATGGGAAGGAGCAAAACAAAAAGGGATAAAATCAGCAGTGGAAAGAGCACCAGAAAATCCTACTCAAGTAGAAGGATTGTTGTTTTGCTGGTATTGTATTTAAGTAGAATAACTATTGTAAAATCGACTTGAGTAAAACTTAAAGATAATGTTTAAAATGTGCTCAGGAAAACTTGCTGAGTTGCCTTTTGGCAGCAGTGACATGGTCAGATGCAGCCTTTCCAGTGCAGTTATAAGAGGATGAAGGCGCAGTTCAAACTTTTTAACTGGAATATTTGGAAATTATGAAAGAAGGGCACCAACAAAGTAAAGACAGATTACTCTTGTCAAGTTTGTTGACTGCCCCCTTGTTGTGAAAAGCTCCAATTTATGATGCTCCTTGTTTCTGTGGTTTATGGAAAATGTATCCTCTGTAATGGTCACTATTTTTATTTTAACTAAGTACAACAGTTCAGCAAAATGCACTCTAGTAAAAGTGTAATTTCTTACTTAAAAGCATATTCAAGAAAGTACAAGTCAACAAAAATGCTACAAATGTAAATGTAATGACATAACAAAGTAAAAGCAATGTAAAAGGGTTATACTGGGAAGCTATTTGTTATAAAGGGTAGACGGAAAAGAGAAAAGTTTGTACTCTGTGTACTTTATGTGACTCAAACCACTGTTCCTCACCTCTGGCCTACACGATGACTTGTTAAGCAAACACACAGACATGCTTGCAAACACAGGTGCACACACACACACACACACACACATGCACGGACACACTACCGCAGAGTGAGAATTCTCTTATTTTAGGAAGCTGGCAGCTTTTATTTGGTGTTTGTTACCCTCTTTGACCTTTGGGGACTATTAAATGTCACTCTCCTTTAACTGAAGAAGAAAGACAACTTCACCCAACTTCGGACCACCTTTAAAGGTCAGATGTTGCTGTGGTGACAACTACTCCTCCCAAAACACACACACACACACACACACACACACACTTTTCAGAAAACAAGCAAACATGCAGGTACAAACTCAAACATAGATAAACCATGCACACATATCTGTAGTCACAGGTAATTTTTTTTTTTGTCTTTACCCCATTTTCGCTCTCATGTGGGATGCGCGGAGGGTTTGCAAATGTGCGGGAGCCTTGACATTTTTTTCCCTTAAAGGTTTCACTTGGAATATCAGATATCGGTGCTGACGTTTTTATTAAAGGAGCTTGTTGTGTGAGGGAGAAGCAGCGCTGGAACAAAAGGCATACGCAGGACAACAGTCACATCCACTCCCGCTCCCCAGCTGATGAGAATTAATGCGCTGCCCAATATTCAAGGAGCATGTATGTGTGTGTTTGCATGTCTGTGTGTGTGTAAATGGATTTGTTTGTTTATGTGTGCGTGCATGGCCCGCGCTCGCGTGCACGCTTGTGTTTGTGTGCTAGTGGAGCGCCTACTTTTCAGTCATAACACGGCAATTTATTAGAATTTCTTTGCCTGGCCCTGAAGTCTTCATTAGGCAGTCGTGAAGCACACGGAGACAGGGCTGCAAGGTCGCCATCCGGCAGGCCAAATGAAGATACGGCCCTCGGTTTGACAAGTCTTGGGGGAGCACCACACACATGCACGTGCACGCCAGCACCAATACATGCATGAACGCACCCACAATTCTCACACACACGTATAGATGGTTGAGCTGTGGATGTGGAAATCACATTATTCTGCATTCCGTCGTGTTCTCAAACTTGCGCTCAGCAAGTTTAAAGTCAATACTGTCAATCCTCAGCGCTCACCAGTTGTGTGTTACAATTAGAATAGAATAGTTCTTGTAATTAAGCACCAAACTGAATCAAGTGGGAATCTCTCATCAGCTCTGCCTCATGCATCGGCTGGATGATGAAGAAGGAGGCTTCCAGTTGATCTGCCTGTCACTGGATGCTGTACTGCGCAGTGATGCTTCAGTTTGATGAAAATTATCCTGATTTCTATTCATCTGTGCTTATCATTATAACTAATTCATGGTAAGGACATCATCGATGGGTGTATTTGATCACTTCACTACAAACGAGCCTCCCAGACGGCTTTGTTGTCTCTTT
Organism: Myripristis jacobus; assembly: GCA_900302555.1. Classification (NCBI taxonomy): domain Eukaryota; kingdom Metazoa; phylum Chordata; class Actinopteri; order Holocentriformes; family Holocentridae; genus Myripristis; species Myripristis jacobus. The sequence goes on from OMLB01000280.1 coordinate 7,105, forward strand.
CTTTGCCCATTAAGCTGTTCATTAAAGAACGGCCTTGGCTGGCCAGGCCCTGTGTGAGTGTGTGTGTATGTGTGTGTGTGTGCGTGCAGGAGTGAGTATGCTTGTGTGTATGAGTGCACATGTGGGTGCATGTTGTATGTGCCTGCACTGTGTATATGTGTGTGTGTGTATGGTGATGAGCCTGGACGTGTGTGTGCATGTATGTTTGCATGCTTGGCCCATTATCCACAGTTTGTTGCACTGTGAGTAGGGATGCAGATTTGTTTCTGTCAAGGTTAATAAATGAAGAAATCAAGGTGAGTGTGTCTCACTCCAGACACAAGGACACTGGGAAAGGGGGGGGATCAGACACCCAGCTGGTACCTCTGAAATTTTAATAAGGCCCTTTCTTTATTTCCCCTCTACAGCCAGACATTCTGGTTGTGTATTCAGACAATCATTGGAATTATTTTCTCCCTCAATATTACTTAAGCCCAGGACGGGATACTGGGAGCTGGGGGTTTGAGTTTAAAGGGAGCACCCCTCCTCCCACACCTCTGTTCTCCCACCTCCTCCTCGCCTAGTCCCCATCCTCTTTGAAACACAGGTTTTATTGTGTTGATAGTTCCACTGTGTGGTTTCATTATGGGGTATGTGGTGTGTGCAGAGTATGTGGCAGTGTACTGTATCTGTCTTAATGAAAATGCATGCATATTCACAAGTAATCTACATATCTGCATGAATGTATGTGTGTGTGTGTGTGTGTGTACAGTATCTACATAGCGGTGGTGGTAGCTGCACAAGCTGTGGTAGAATAACAATCAGATTGGGTCTCACTATCAATATAACCATCACTCACTAAAATAAGAAAACTGCAAACAGAGTAAGAATTCATATAGTATATAGTACATGTCAGGCCTGCACACTATCATATCTATATATATAAAAAAATCATACTGCAATTATTTAGACATACATTTTGATTGCAATAATATTTGTGATTTAGCAGGAGAAATCATTCCCTCAACATAATTTTAATTTTAACTGGAAAAAAAAAATGTAAAATGAGGATGATGTGATTTTTGCTGGGGTCTGCACCAAACTGTTTTTTTTTTTGTTTGTTTTTTTTACATCTGGAGAATATGATTTGTACCTCCACGATACTTCATTTATAATGGTATACTGTTACATTTTACCTTTATCAAAAATTTGCAGCTGCTGCAATTTGGATATTGCACTTATCAGTATGGAGATTTCAATAAGATTTCGATTAATTGTGCAGCTGCAATATATGTCACACATGTTACCTACTGACAAGTCACAAATTTGAGTTGCAGCTTCTGCGGAAATACTCACACATATTAATTTGACTGTTTAGCTATTCACTGATTGTGTGTGCACTATTATTTTGTTTTATATTATTTTTTTATTTTATTTTATTTTATTTAAGAAGCTCTTTACAAGTTCCAATAGAGGAAACAAAAAAAATGCCTGAAAAAGTCTGCTTTAGAGCTAACTTTTGCACAAAACAAGATCCTTATATTGCTCATTTTTGTTAAAGTTATTTGAAATATGAAATAAATACTTCATGTCATCTGAACTACATTCATTTCTGATATTTTTATGCAGGCAGTTATTAAGATTTTGTACAGTTTTATATGAAAAAGAAAGATCCTTTGTTTTGGTGGAGCATATCTTTAAGTACTAGGACAGCAAAATCTTTGTTATACGTGCAGAAACCTCTAACTGTAATACACAAAGTTCACAAGTTAAAAATCTGAAAAAAAGGGAAAATTTGGGAGGATTTTTGTTGTTGAATTAGTATTGAATTGTACAACTGTTATAGTGAAATGTATCACAAGAACTGACATTTTCATCCATTCTCTACTTGGGAAGTAAACTAAACTAAATGAAACTGCTGGGAGCCCTGTAAGCCTCTCACACAGTCATGGGAGGTCCAAGACCACTGCTGTGCTACATGGCAATACATTTGCATATATACATATATATACACACATACAGTAAGCAGCACACATACATGTTAGCCTTAAATATGGAGAATTAATTCTGCATGTAAACAAATGAACATTGCTCGGAATATACTATGGCAGTAGATAGCAATACTTTCTTATATCAACACAGCCTCAAAGCTGCATGTTTGAGATGCAAACAGCTTGTTTTGGATGTGTGTGTGTGTGTGTGTGTGTGTGTGTGTGTGTGTGTGTGTGTTTGTGTGTATTTTCAAACAAATCAAATTTATTAGCCACTGTTCCAGTGTGATGTGATTTTATTGCCCTGGCAGTTGCAAAGGAATTGGAGAGCAGAGTGAATATAACAGAGAGGAAGCTATGAGAATGGTAATGTAGTACAGTGTATGTGTGTGTGTATGTGTGTGTGTGTGTTCATGGACTGTGTTCAAGGAGGTTTTTCAGTAGCCGCAGTATGGTACTTTCTGTGTTGGCTCACTGCTGTGGGAAGAATGGTATAGCATCCCAAAACTGTCTCACTCCCTATCAATGACTAATACACACATGCAGTCACACACACACACACACACACATTACACACACATACACACTAAACACACAGGCATAAACAGACACATACAGACACAGACACATTGGCTCTACAACTCAGAACTGGCACGTACTCACAAAGTTTTTGAAAAATCTCTTTGAAATGTTTTCAGTGGGATTATTACCACACATTTTGAAAAGAGTTTGGTTCACACTGTGGGACACATTAAGATCTCTCGCTTGAAAGAAATAGGGAGCAGAAGAAACAAGTTTATCAAAAGGTACACTATATTTTATTTTCACATCAGAGAATTGAGCCTCTGCATCCTTTGCCATCGCCCTCACTCTATATAGTGGAGCAGATGGAATTATATTAACACATTAATTATTTACTAGACTTAAATCCAAAAAAATCACAGTCCAGAGAGCCAAATTAGAACCTCCGACAACTGGACATAAATAAATACACACTCTAGATGAAAAATAACTTAAAGATTTTGATAATGAAATCAATGCATCATCAAAGGCATTCCTTCATGAATAAGTTATGACAAATAAACATGATTCCCAGGCAGTGCAAAATATGCAGCCAATGCAGCAATATTTAAATTAAAGCTCACGTGTCCAAGACTGCCCATTTAAGAGCTAATAAGGAAATATGAAGTATGTGGAGGACGCTGTGTGCTAAACTCAAAGGTAAATTCTTTCCCCTAGATATTTGCAATGTTATATCAGTCTGTGATGCTGAATGCATTCCAGTAGTTATTTTATGAGGGAACACACAGGATGGTAGCGAGCACAACCCCATGGGAACCTTATGCAAAACAACCGCACTTACGCGAAGGGTAAAAAAATTAGAAATCACAAAGATCCAAGTCTTCCGAAGCCAAGGAGCTGCATTCTGAGTGGAAAAAACGAATATTTGCACATTTATTCAATTTAAATGTCACTATTACCGCAAGCTCTCGTCAAGCAAAACGTGAACTGTTTTGCTGTCAAAGACTATGGTGAAGACTGGGCTAAATCAAGTTGCGTGAGCCATATGGAGAGTGATTTTGTTGTATTTTTTTCCCCTTTGGAAAGTGGTACCTGTTGAGTTTAGGAGTAAAAATCCCATTAATTTTCTCAAATACAATGTTACATGACGGTCCATTTGAGCCTTTCCCACATATGGATAGACATGAGAGGGAGGTTCGTTGAAAAAAAGTCAACTGCAAGTCCCACAATGCACCGCCTGAAGAAACAGGCAACCCCGATCTTAAAACACTGTTACACACCGGAGAAGTTGAGCTGCGTAGCTGAATATTGACTTTATACAGATATTCTCTGATCATTTCAACAGTGTTGCAGTGTTTTGTTCATGACTGCAACAACCGATCTGGAATTCAATATAATGAGTGTATCTGAATCACACTTTGTGGCTGTAGCCAGTGTCTTCACCATAGTAACGGTGATGGTTATGGGTAGTGTTAGCGCCATGTGACATAGTCTACTGAACTGACAGAACCAGGTTATGCCTCAGAAACAAAGTTGTAATATTTAGAAGCTACAGCCGTAACATAACCCTGTTGTATCTTATACATCAAGAAGCCTGCTGAGATCTCTATGTTCAGTTATATTGCAGTGATCGTTAAAAATAAAATGTCAAATGGGGGAAAACAATGGGGAATACTGCAGCCACACCAACTTCTCAACTCTATTGATGTCATGCCGTATATTCTGGAGAAGGTTGCTACAGAGGTGCACTAGCTACCTCCTTGTGTTTCGTATAGACAAAGAGTGGAACGAGGGTGAGTAAATAATGACAAAATCTTCATTTTTGGGTGAACTGTTCCTTTAAATCGTGGGTTGTGTGTGACTGGAGAAAACTTAGCTTGACATTGGATATTGGCTGTTTTGTGGGTGTAAATTGTGCTAATCTCCCTTTTCTAGTTTTCACAGTTTATTCACTGATTTGATATTACCTGTTTGCTTTAGAAGTTATTGAAAGTGGAAAAATAAATATGTCATATTTATTGTCATATTTATGTCATGTTATACAATATCAAGCATAATTCTGTTTTTTTGAATAGGTTGAGAAACAGTCGTGGTAGCTGTTGTTGCCAAAAAGTGAGAGTTACTGCTTATGCAAAACACATTTCATGTCACCATTATCGTGGCCAAAATTGGGATTCATATTATCCCAATAATCATCAAAATATACTTAAAACTCTAAAAACATGCTGGAATCATTTTACTTTACATTTTTTCTTTTTCTTTCTTTTTTTTTTTTTATTGCATCACAGAAAGGACACACAGCTTTTCTGAGTCGCACCAACTCCCAGAAAAAAAAAAAAATCTACTCATCAACCTTATATAGCATTCACTTGGTTCAATTAGTTATGTGTTGTAAAACACAGACAGAGACTTTGGAGGATTTTGGAACAATCGGGAAGATGCGGGCTCCCACTTTATGGCAATTCAAAATAAATCAACAAATCAGTATAGGATTCTATGTTAGCGGGCTAGACAACTTTTGCAAGCCACTCATGAGGATATTCATGGTTATCGCCATTTACGTTATCCCAGTAACGGAAATTTACCAAGATTAACTATTTCTGTGTGTTTTTTTCTTTAAACTTTTCAGTTAATCTTCATATTAGCTGCACACATGATGTTACATCATCTATTTTTAGCCACAGACTAAGAAAAATCCACTAACAAAGAACAAAATGTAACCAGGTATGCAAGGTGCATCAGCAATAACTGCATTTTTAATCAGCGTTTAAGTTTTTCAGGCTGGATTTTCCCTTAGCTAAAAACATTTAAGATGTACATGCCAAGCACTTTCAGCGGCTCCCTGTATATTAATCTCATTAGGAGAGTTCTAGAGGAAGTGGGTAAGGCGCGCTCCATTATTTATGGAAGTGTAATTATCTATGGTGTCACAAGCAGGCAGGAATTTACAGGACCCCGGTTCTGCATCAGCACAATGGCACCAGCTAGGTAATGAACCAAACGCACCTCCAGGCACCTACTGTACACTATCTGATCTGTTCCACTGTTTTCACCGCAGCTTTTTGCAAAACTATCCAACACTGCCAGCCACACTGCGTTTAAGGTCGGGCATACCAATTATCCATCACAGAGGGATATTTGCTCATTTATAAAAATAAAAGTAAAGATGACACAGAGTAAAAGATGATTAATCAAGCGCATGCTCATAATGCAAATGATACAGCTGTGTTTTAACCTTCATTTCCCTATTTAATCACATTTAGCCAATACTGTAGGTTGTATTGACTGCTGCAGAAATCTGTACTTTGAGTTTAAAAGGAGTTTTAGAGGAAAAATCTCTGTGGGACATTTAGTCCTTGACAGTGGGAGACAGGTTTTGAACCAAGTACTGAAAACAGGAATAGGAGACAATATGCAGCATCCGTAACACAAAGTCACGGTGCAAGGGAGAAAGATGAAGAATTGTACTTAGAGAAAGAGGCATGATAATGAAGAGGAAATGGGACAGGCACATATTGTTGACGGCTTCCTGTTTTTTTGTGTCATGCATACTCGTCCCTTGGTGCAGCGTGTTCAAATTTCAAGTTCATTCAGACTTTGGTACTCCTAGTTCTACTGCACCGCTGAAAGGAAAACAGGAGCATTTGCAAATTCAGAGCACGGCCGAAATTCCTGTTCATATTGTCAGTGTATCATACATAATCCTGCACGCTTAACACAAGACGGTTTTGAACTATTCATAAACTATTCACATATTTACAGTTCTAATCGAATGGAAAGCCAACTGGTAAATGTGCAACCTGCCATGCCACAGGGAAAATAAATCTTCCTCACACCCTTCACACCCTTTTACACCTTATTCAAACCGTTAGCATTTACTTGCAGCTGACCACAATATGGCATTTTGTATGGCACAATGTTCACTATACCAAATGAAAACCTCTTCAGTTCCTTCATTACTGTTGGATTTGCAATACTCAAGACTTAACATAATGTATCACTGCAAAAAAATCCCCATCTTAACATTCAGTCTCATATACAGTGTTATGTGTATTATAATGTGTGTTATTTGTTCATTTTTTCTCAAAACAAGTGAAAAAATTATGTGGTATATGAGATAATCTGACTTGGCTCTAATGCACTTTCACTTGTGTCGGGATTTTTTTCGGGGAATAAGTCTCAATATGTTGAAACGAGGCGGAATAAGGCAGATAAGGCCACTAGTATCAAGAGAATGACGATTCTGGAAACAAGTTTGTTAGCTTTGGAGACCGGTGGGATTAACTCATCCCACTGGCAGATTCCCTCACTTCACTGAAAAAAACAAGATTTTAAAACTGAATATGAGACTAATTGAATTGATAACATTTTTTTGTGGTTAACCCAAGACTTAAGTGGAAACGCGCATGCTCCCTCCAGTGCGAGATGCACCTGGGGGGATGAAATAGACCATGAATGGAGCTAATAAGGCTTATGAACTTAAGCCATTCTAAGTACAGTGAGGTAGGGAGATAGTTAACAAGTGTGCACGGAGAGCATATGCGTATATTACCGTGAATGTGTGCCATGCGGAGAGAGGCAGGGCACTGTTGTGAATGACTGAAGGCACTCGTAGACAAATATATACAGGAGACAGGCAGGGCAGAGTGAGGGAGAGAGAGAGAGGGTTGAGCTAAAGGAAGCAGTCACAGGAGCAGAGTCAGCCAGGCTGGGTGGTTGGCTGCCTCTCTCTCAGGCTCAGCCTTCCAGAGTGTGTACAGACCTAGCAGCAGCCTCCACAGCAGCTGCTGCAGCAACGATGGGGTCATTTACATATAAATGAAAGTTGCCGATCACACGCTGCTGACCCCATTTATTTCGGCGGACAGACAGACAGGCAGGCAAGGCAAGCGCCAGCGAGTTGCCGAATTACTCCAAATTACCGCATTTCCATCTCCACATCAGGCCTGTCAGGCCTGCACCCATCGTCCCGGCAGTTTTTTCTCTTTCCCCCCCTCCTCCACGCACCCACCACCAGGTCTGGAGTGACTCTAATTGGCAGTGGTGAATTTAAAGGACCTGTCAGTGGCTGAGGCTGTCACCACCCAGGACAGCACAGCAAAGAAACAACATAGCCAGCTTATCACAGCACAGACACAGCACAGCACAGCACAGAAACAACATACAAACAACACAGCCAGCTTAGCATGGAACACCAGCAGTGTAGCCAACTTTGTACATCACAGCGCAGGAATAACGCGGCTCGGCTCGGCTCGGCTCGGCTCGGCTCGGTGCAGCACGGCGCACAAACCCCTCGGCTTGCTTCGAGACAACACAAGAGCACCACGCATTTATTTTAGATGCAGCGTCCTGTGCCACACTCACATTTATCTTTCACACCTCCTCCTTTTTATTTTCTTATCAGTCTTATTTCTAATCCCAGCCTTTCTCTATTTTATTTTCCATCTCTTATTTAAACCCAAATTTCCCCGGCTCCTTTCATTGCCCCATATTTTTTCTCTCCTTCCTCCATCATCTTCTCTTCCCACGGTGCACACACACACACTCTCACGACATTGGTTTGCGTGAGCATCTGGGTTAGATTCCCGAGCCATATGCCCCACTAGCATCTTCATCTGACTCCTTCCTTCCACATGCAAACACTCACATAGACTTATTCACATGGACACAAACATGTACACACACTCACAAAAGCACACACAAACACACACGCGCGTGCACCATCGCCCTAAGAATCGTCGTACTCTAGGTAGGTTTTACAAGGCATATTAATGCGACAGGCCTGTATGATCTTAATGTGACAGCTGTGTCCTTTTCCAGCCGCAAATGCACGCGCACACATAAATGCACACACACACACACATGCACACACTCACATTGTATCTCCACACAAGGAGCAGCATTGTTTCTTCTTCTATTCTTTATTGGAGAGCGATGAACCCTCGCAGAGGAAGGCAGTAGCGCTAGCGCTTGTAGTGGCTTTATTTAGCTGGTAAAGCAGCGTCTCTGCCTTATTTGTCTCTTTCCTGTCTCATTCTTGGTCAGCCAAGCACGCACCCTCATTAGTTCATTAAAAGGAGTCTGCCGCTGCTGGCTGACTTTGGTAGAAGCAAGGGAAAGAAAAGGGGAGAGAGTCAAAACACCACTCTCTAATTACTTAAGATTGATGCATCCAGTGAACATCCCGGTAATCAGTGTTGTTTTTATTTGTTTAATGGTGGGACAGGGATCACAGGCAGACTGACCCTCTCTGATCATTAACAGAATTAATGCAGGCAGATACACACACACACACAGCTCCTCTCTGCTAGCTTTGTTTGGAAGCACCGTGTGTGTGTGTGTTTGTGAGTGTGTTGGTTTGTGTTTGAATCTGTGTGTTGGTCTTATTGCAGACTGAAGTTAACCTAAATATGGCTATAAGAGAGATTAGAGCCTCTGTTCTACACATAATCACACCACTGCAGACTACATCTTCATCATACAGCATTGTACTTCTGCAAGCATTTTCACAATAAAGTTTCTTGAAGTTCCCTATAATGCTGTGGGAACACAATACGGTCTGATCTTAACTGGGGAAAATTGTCCATCGTAACAAGCCATTTCATCTCACACAAATCCTGTTTTTTTTTAAAACAAGGAAAATAATCCTGCCAGTGGGATGAGTTAGTTTCACTTGTATCTAATGCATAAAAATATCTTGAAAAAGGCAGATCAACCAACTAGTATCAAGAAAATGACACTTGATTCAAGAAAATTCTGGAAACAAGTTGATCAGCATTGGGAACAAGTGGAGTTTTCATGTCCAACTATAACATTTTTTCACTCTCTTAAAAAGATTCTCAAAGATTTTGAAAATGAAAGATCCTGAATAGACTAAAGTATTTATTTATTTTTCGCACTGTAGCTTATTTGCGAGTGACCTGTCTTTATGTGTGCTTGTAAAAGTATTCATTCCTGCACTTCTTGACAACCAAGACATGTAAATATGTGCAGGCCTGCATGGCTATCATCATGACACGCCGACAAATGCTCAGGTGTGGTTCATAGACAATCCAAAAACATATGGTTAGAATGCAATTCTGTGGGTAGGGGACATGTGTGTAGCCCTCTGTCATATGCCCCCCCACCCCCTTTTATTTCTAGCTTAACTCTGTCTGTGTGCATCTGCTGAGATGCCTTTACTGTCCATCTGTCATGACGTTCTGATAGAGAGTGACGATGTACACTCTCGTTTCTGTTATAGGGGGACACTGCCACAGGGGAATATGGGTTTGGATGAAGTCATGGAGATAATGGAGGGCAAAGTGTAATGGAGGCATCCATTTGAGAAGATGTTGCTCTTATTTCCTGGTCATTAACTAACGTACAGTAAATGTTTGCTGGGGATATCAGGGCCGCCCTGCAGGGCTGACAGGCCACACAACTGGCAAATGTCATGGCTTCGTCTGACAGGAGATGGGGGAGTCGGCGTGGATGGGTTAACAGATAATTAAAGTTGGTCGATAAAATGGAATGAGGTCTTAGCTCTTGATACAGCTGATACATGTTTATATTACATTTTAAAGGAACAGTTCATGTCAAATTTCTCCACTTCTCCCTAGGGCTGGACAAAATCAAATATGATGATATGTTTGACCAAATAGCACAATTTTGGTGCTTTTATAAAATACTTAAATACAAAAGATTTTTGATAAACCGTGATTAGAAATATGTTTATGATGACCAAGCAGGTAGAGACCTATAGTGGGTAGAGATCATGGTATTATAATATCCAAAACCCATACGATATCTAGCCTCATATCACAATATCAATTTAATATCAGTAGATTGCCCAGCTCTACTTACCCCTAGTGCAATGTGTCTATCCACATACATACAAGGTGAAGCAAAGACACAAATTGAAATGAGTTCACGTTGGGTGACACCGGTGATGTAAATTTCCATGTTGCGAATGACGGAAAAACACAAAATTCATGTCTTTGGATCAACTTTGGATGTAAATGGGCCGTGTGAAAAACTTGATTCACGTTTGGTCTGAACACACTGCCAGACGTTGACTAAAAGTCCGCAAGTCCGTAAAGTCCGCACAAGTCCGGCACTATAATGCCAAGGGGCTTGATGGGTATTTGCAGAGCTCAAACAGTCCAAAATGTACATGTGAAAAATGCAACTGCAACGCCTCTTCCCAAAACAACGACACTGATAACCACCCTAAACCACATCGTGTACCATTTCCTTAGCACCAGCAACCTGTATCCGTTTGCCATTAGGGAGTGTGAATTCAGTGGTATACTAGTGTTCTTCGGCAAGAAATAGTGAAACTCTTAGCCCCCAGAAGGGTGTGGATTATGTCGGGTATCTGTGTCACTGGTTTTGGAAAGAGCTACTCCTGTTAAGTTTTTCGCATGAAAATCTTTGACTGTTTGAACTCCATAAAGGAATACCCTTCCCCCATCATTTGTACTTTGTGTGAACAGCTCGTTTAAGCGAAAGGATTAGGTATTCGTCGAGCACGATGGGAAAGGATCAAAAAATTTGTCTGTGAGTGACAACGGTTGTGGTATGTTTTAATGAACTTTGGTCCCAGGGCAAAATTCCTGAAATTTTGGTCCTGGCAATTTTTTTTTTTTAAGTTCAAGATCCCTGGATATAGAAAAGAAAAATCTATGAACTGAAGAGCAGCAGATACAGCTCTGAAACTGTATTCTCCGCTTCATACACAGGGAGCGAGTGACACATACAGAAGAACAGTGAGGGAAAGTAAAGTGGGAGTAAAATATGCAAAGGTCTAAATCCTCTCTTCGTCTTCATCAGGAGCTGTTAAGTCTCTCTGATATGTCTTTTCTGGTGACCAAGATTCCCTATACACTCATTGCTCACTCATACATCTGTGTGTGTGTGTGTGTGTGTGTGTTTGCAGTGGCTTAAGCACCACTGCTGCCTGTCTGTAAGTGGAACATATGAAATGATTTGTGCTATGAATCATAGGTTTCACCGCTCTCTTCTCTCTGTGTGGAGCGCTAATGAAGGCCTAAAATTGCCACTGTATCTTCTCGGCTGGAAGAGAGAAGGACAGGCGAGAATCTTAAAAAAAAAGAAAAAAAGTGGAAAGAAAAAGAAAAGAGAGAGGGGGTGGGAGTGAGAGGGGTGAGCAAGAACAAGGTACAAGAGTGAGGCAGAGATGGGACGGGAGCAAAGGATTTTGAAAGTAGGGAGAGAAAATGAAAGAAACTCCCATAGACTGCTTTGCATTCTGCCGCCTGTGCAGCATCGTATAAAGAATTTATCTCTACTTTGGAACGCAAATGTGGCTGCTGTCCTGCACGTACACACACTGTAGTTGAGCAGCACATCCTAACAGCGCATTTCTCACTCTGTGCCTCTGTGCCTTTTCTTACACACACACACACACACACACCTGCACACAAAGGCCAGAGGAATGAGAAACACGGAGACCTTGGAGGTGTGTTAACCCGCGGCTGTCCTACTGTCCTACCTCGGGCTAACCTCCAGCAGCCCCGGCGTTGTAGTGTCAGCAGTGACATTGGGATTCTATTAGCAGGCTGTGCGGAGCGCTGGCCCCCTGCCCTGTGGTGAGACCTACCATTGATCTGTCATGGGAGATGGCTGCTCCCCGCTCCTCGCTCCCAGAGGGCTCAATTTGAACCTTCCCCAAAAAACCAGGCCCGGCCTCTCCGCTTGAAATCTACCTGGGGAGCGGAGAGGGAGGAGAAAACGGAGAGTGCTCAAGGTCAGCCGTGACACCGGAGCGCAGATAAAGACAGCCGGGGATGGTGGACACCGACCATAATGGCCAGTGAAAAGTGAGGTTATTTGTTATCGATTCCCAATGAGGAGAATCACTGGGTCTATATAGCGCCGTTTATGGCTGCGTGGGGGTTGTTTGTGTGTGTGTGGTGTGTGTGTGTGCGCATGTGGGTGTGTGGATGAGATAGTCAATGTGTCGATGTGTGATGCAGAGAATTCTCTGAAGGAGAGAAAGGAAGGTCTTTCTTTCTCCTTCCTTCTCTCTCTCCCTCTCTCTCTCTGTCTGTCTCTCTCTCTTCTGTTTTGAATGAGCGTGTAGTGATCTGTTTTCGCAGCCAGCCTCATTTGTATTTTTACTGTATTACCCCGGATGCGCAACCTGAACCCACTTAAGCATGTCACTTAGCGTTTGTTGAAGTTTGCCGAGACAGGACCCTCATCAGGTTTCAATGAGGGAGGCTGTGGCTAAGTGGCCACTTGTCATGTTTATTTATTTCATTTTGTCACCATACCCACATGACGCCTATGTTTACTGTCCAAGCTCTTTAGAAAGAAATACAAGGCTCTGCGAGAGAAAAGGGCTGATTTTAGGTCCAGGTGATATCGACAAAATCAGATATCACAATATCTCTGACCAAAAAGGTATGTTGATATCGATATTGTGACGACGTTGGTGCTCTAATAAGGTATTACACACAAGATGTTTTTGATAAACGTCTAACGTAACATTTATATGATGACCAAGCAGTTAGAGACCAAAAACAGAACAACTAGTCCAGTCTAATAAGTGCAGACATTGTGTTGCATCCCCTTCCAGCCTTTAAAACCAGGAAAAGGCAACACTTTCGCCGTACCACCACATTACAATATCAAAACCCCAGATGATACCATATCATAATATCCATAAAATACTGACACATTGCTCAGCCCTAGCTGGTATTGGTTATGTAAGTATGTCATCTATTATCTACAGTGCTTGATGACCTTGTGCATCTTTAATTTCTCCAAATCCAAAAGGGCTGTAATTTTAGGGTTGTTAGCGGCTGTCGAGCGGTGCCACAGCACATTCCCTGGTCTAGAGCAATATTAAATACGCCAACACCATCCTCTCTCATTGCGGAGGTATTTGAATAATCTTGAATAAAATGTGTTTACATATAGTCATGGAGTCTTTTAATCCTTTTTGACTTACACAGTGAGAAGCAACACTAAGGAACACGGGGGTATATATGAATTAACAGTATGAAAGTACAAACAGAACAGAATATTGAAATTGCCCCCACGGGCGATTCTCGGCTGTGCTTTAGCAGTGAGACACTTCCTGGTGCTGCTCCATTTTATATG
>OMLB01000282.1:2353-14284 GCA_900302555.1 Myripristis jacobus
AACTAACCGTGTAGTTACTGGTAAGTATTTGGCATCAAATGTAGTCATCATTTTATAGCATTTACTGCTATATATTCTACCCTGTTTCACACTGCCAGCACTGCTCCCAATGGCCAAGACTGTATGAATGCCTGTCAAAACTGTCTGCACACACTGAATTTCCCCTCTGTATGTTTGTGTGTGAATGTATGTGAGAGCTGGAGTGTGTGTGTGTGTGTCTGTGTGTGTAGCCTGCTGTTGACAAATATCAAGCAGTAAGCTTGATGGTTGGAATAGGAGTTTGTTCCATAAGCACCCTGCCCCCTACCTGATCTGAATTTGCCCTCCAAACTCCCTGGCCTTATCAGAGCGCCAGGCTGATCCCAGCTCATCATGAATAAAATGCTTGTTTAATGATAAACCAACAGAGCAGTGAACAGGTGTGTGGGGAATACTGACGCTGTCAAAGGGCCTCTTCCCCAGCATGCTTGAGCCCCCGCGAGGCTGAGTCGCCTGGTTACGGTTGATGGGTGTCGGGGCCCCACGTTGAGCCTTCAGCTTCAGAGGAGCCGAAATGGCTGGGGAGAGGAAGCAACCAACAATTTTCACAATCCAGTGACATTTAAGAATGCATTTGAAAACCAAACCCATTCATCTGTAATTCACAGAAACACAGAGAGGGATGATAGGTTTCATTTAAAGATGAAGTCTTTCGGTGCGTTCTTACCTAAATCCTTCACAATGGTGGCCAGTGACTGCCGAGGCACTGTCCTGTTCTTTATAGGAGTCTTTGTGGCTTTAGGCAGCCTGATCATACCTGGAATAGAGTATCACATGTCACACATACTTTTGAACAAACAGTGCAACGCAATATTTATTACTTAAGCTATTCCCATATACTGGTTTGCCACTGAAGTGACTGATGCTAGATTGTTATCCAGAAAACAGAGGCATTCAAGATGTCTGGACGTACACTCAGCCTTGACAGCATTGGCGTTGATGGAGGCGTAGGGCCGTCGTGCGGCACGACGCGGCTGGAGGATGTCCTCACACACTCGCCGGGCGATGCGGGTCAACTTGGTGGTCTGCAGAATGAATGTCTGGCGGTTCTTTGCTAGCAGCTTGGCTCGTCCCTCATTGCGGGTGAACGGCGAGAGGCCTTGGGCCTCCTGGCGTGTCATGTGACCACGGGGCCCCGACTCCTGGACAGACAAGAGAGGAGGGACACCAGGTGATGTAATGCACCTTCTGGTGGCCGTGGTGGAGCTACCTAGCTCTCAATGACAACATTAGACAACAGCTGTTTGCATTTCTAAACTTAGACTGCTTGCTCTCTTAACAGTATGGAGTACATTTCTGTGCCGTTTCTGATGATGTTGTGATCAAACCAGCATTTAACAATTTTTCTGGAGCCATTTCCATTTACAAATTTTTTTAATAGTGTGATCTGATCACGATTTAAATGACGCATCTTACTAAGGCTTCCTATGTATAATGGTACTTCATGTACACAGCTTGCATAAATAACAGAATTCCAATTCAACACCATTATTACAAGCTTTAACACAGCTGATCTCTCTGTGAGTAAAGAAATACTAAATGTTACAAACAGTGTTTTTTTGCTTGTTTTGGTCATTTGGCTGTGCCATACATCAATCACACTGAGGCATCATTATTTTAATATGTCTTTCCCCCATACATTTATTGGTTAACCCTGTGGCCTCAATCAGGGACTGAGCTTTTGGCACAATAAAGAGGTACTTTTTACATTCATGCAAAAATACAGGAGCTGATAATACAGATGAATGAGGCTACGAAGCAACTGAAGAAGAAAAGGCTGTCAACATTTGCCTACTTGATCAGGAAACTGAAACTTTGCTGAAAAAACTAAAGATCTTATATGATGGTTGTATAAAATCAATTGTAAATAAAAAAAAAAACTCATCTTGATCACAACTGCTCTAATAAATCACATAGAAATGTGATCACCAAGGGAAATCAGAGAAGACTGTAGGAAATCAGACATACAGAGCCAGTTCTGGCGGCACCCTCTAGCTGTGTGGGGGTTTTCAGGCCTCCATATTTCTTCCAGTAGATCCAGCAGGAGGCGCACAGTCTGCACTGCATGTTGGGAGGTCCCCAGGCATACCACTGAGGTGACTGAGCCGCTGGTGAACAGAAGGAATTTAGTGTCAGAGAGGGCATCAAATCACAAACTATTCTGTACATTGAAACCTCGCATATTCTACGTTTTTCACAGTTAAAAAAGCCAGAATCCTAGGGGAAACACTGTATACCCTTTATGTGTAGTGATGACTGGAGAATAATTTGAGGATAATTTATTTAAAATCAACTACTGTCCACAAGCGACACAGCAGGTATTCACTGTGCAGCAAAATGCAGCAGAGCAATCCCATTAAGATGTATTCAAAAAGCTGGGATCTACCTTATTTTTAGACCTAACATGGGAACAATTCCTTTCTTAAAACATACTTTTATCATGGAGCCTTTCTTGATTTTGCTTGTGTTTTAGTTTTCTTTTAACTGTCTTTTACTGGTTTTTGTAATCCAAATTGTTTTTTAAAACCTGGTGAGTTTATGACTGTTTTATTTATTTTTTTGCTGCCTCTGAGGAGCAGTTTGTAACACTGATTTTGAAAAGTGCTCTATAAATAAAGATAATGATCATCATTATTCTTCATATTATTATCATTATTATTATCATTGTTGTGCGGGCTGCTAGCAGCTAGTCAGGGAATCCTTGATTTGAGCGGATGTGCACCTGTACCATTTTTACTGACTTGATACGAGTACTCAGTACTTTAAATCAGGTAGATTGGCTGATAGAGGACTGGTCTGAGTGCAATGCAATTAGAAGACATTAACATAGCCTACAATTAAAAAAAATTACAAGAGCAAAGGCTTCATTGGATCAAAACACTGTATGCAATTTGTCAAGAACCCAGAAATGTGAAAAGGGTCTATTGGTACAAAGGAAAATGGTCCTGTTGCCACTCTTTTGCTAGCTTGGTTTTATAAAGTGGGTGTGAAGAATCTTTGTATTGGTTTATACTGCGCAGGCCTGGATGTCTGATGTCATCACACTCCACACAAATGAGAAACAAATTCTGGTGTCATTTTTTTTTCTATCAGACGTTCTCCATCTACAGCAAGTCACAGCTAACTGTATGAATTCAGTATACACAAAACAGGAGGGGAGTGCATTTTCAGAGTGCTGTACTTGACCTCAAAAATGAAGAAGAGACCCAGTATGCTTGTACACTTGCCTCAATGCATGTACTTACTATGGCAGCTCTCACAGCTGAGGCCTTTCTGGAAGCCCGCTGCCCCATTCATACCAGGCTTGCTACCTGGTGCCATGATCTGATTAGGGTTGGGTTTGGTGCTGCAAAAGGGCAGGGGGTGTAGAGAACAGTGTGTTATTATAACAGAAACACTCTTACAGAAAAGTACTTCATCTTGCAGTACACAACAATACTCACTAGGTGGGGATGTACACTTGCTTGAGCTTGCTGTCTGCTTCTGCCGCTTTTAGTCGTTTCTGAGAAATACAATGTTAAACGGACAAGTTGGCTTTTGAGGAACTTGACAGGAATGAGTGAGTCAGAACCAAAGCTTAGTGTGTTGTTGTGAATTCTGCTGCTTTCTGTGTTTCTACCTGCTGGATGTAGCGGTCGGTAGTCTTCCACATGTAGTAGAACTGCACCACGCTGGCTAGAGACTTCCAGGGTAACTGGATTAAAGGCAACATTATCATGAAGCAGAATTTCACACAGCTTGCATGACACATGTACATATACTGAATGACTGGACTAATAACATACTTCTAGTTAAAAAATGTAGTTCAGCTAATCCCTTTGCACATTGCAAAAAAAGAACATTGTGGACCTCACAGAGCAGTTTTACTGACTGTTGATGACCGGACAGGTTGATGCATTTGTGTTTCCTCAAATGCATCTTAGTACTTATCACAGTAATACTGACTTTTCCATGAATAATTTGTTTGCTCACCTAAAATATGATAAATATAATGTAGTTTGATTGATTCCGTGTGTAAATGTGTTATGATCGTGGGGTAAATGTTATTTCAGAGAAGCTTCTACCCTGCTGTGAAAAAAAATCTGAGGGAAACACTGAATAGTTGGAGTTTTCTGGAGGTGTTCTGGCATGAAATTCGCCAAATACACTGACTACGGAAGGGTTTGTTTCAAAAATATTGGTATCATAGCTAAAAAAAACAAAAACATACCAGTTTAATCTAGTGCTCCGCAAAGATCATCTTTAGAAAGAAACAATGGAAAAAATAATCATCTTAACATCAACCTAGCTTCAACATCTCACCAGTGTCAGGTGAAAACCTTGCATCTTGAAAATGTCAACACTAAGAAAAACAGCCTTGTTTTCAGTGTGACTACCATTCATGTTTGAGTTCATCAAATGAGTTTTGAAAATGTTTCATAAGCCCAAGGGTGGTAGAGTTTTCTCAAGCCACAGAGGAGCACAAAATCCTTTGAGGCTGAAACATGAAAATCAGCGAGACTAGCATTGAGAGGTTTTTGTGGGACAACAGTAATACGCAACATCTAAATGTGGCAACAAGTCTGGCTTACAAAGTCCTGGCGGATATCATTGAAGTCTTTGCCGTATTTCTCCAGGGCCTCCTCAAACAGCATAGCTTCTGAGGCGCTCCACTCCTCCATCTCATCACGGCAGAGCACCGGCCCCCCCTGAGGCACCAGGGTGGACATGGCCTTGGCCAGGTCATAGTTGTTTTTCTGCAATGTGTCCATTGCATGGAACTGAGACAAGAGAGCACAGATGAGACAGAGAAGAGGTGGAGCACTAGATCTTTGTACTCAGGCATATGCCTTCTTCAAATGGCCTTAATATTACCAGGGGAGGTCATCTGATTAAACCTGGGCACACTGGGAATTTCAGACATTCTGACAGTAAATACATTTTTATGGTGGTCTGCAGTAATCTCTGGTGAGACCACACAGCATCACACAAAGTAGGCCTATAGCTTAACAGGAAAAACTCCTCCACTATTGGTTCCAATGCTCTTGTTATCCAGACACAGGGTGCCAACTTGGTAGCTGTAATCAAATCCAGATTCAAATTAAATGGTAAAATTACCCCTAGGACATCAGAGTTAACTCTATCTACAGCAGGTTACTTTGGCTCAAATTTGTACTGGGTTATCTGGAAAAAATCATTAACATGCTCATACCACAAGGGAAAATATTATTGAGGTCCTAAGGGAAAAACTGCCAATCATCAGACCTCCCCTGGTAATACCAATACCTCCTGGAGAGGGATATAGACATCAGCTATCAATGGTTCAACTTCAGGATGCTTCATTTGGTTTGTTTACAAAGGATGTGTGTCTCACCAGTGTGATGTCTCTGGAGGCTGCAGCGGCGCTCATATGGAGGCTGGGCTGGCGGATAGAGCTGCTGCAGTCTAAGGCCCGGGCAAACGTCCCCACAGCTCTGCAACACACACCCACTGGTTTTACCATCACTGATCTTTCAATGCTCTGAGTGACACATTCTTGAAAAGCATATAAAATCTGAAATAGTGAAATTTAAGTGTTATTAGGACGCTTTTACTGAGTTTTCATTAAATGACCACTAGATGGAGTGTTTGGTTGATGTTGCCAATAAAAGGGACACTTAGCTGCCAACAGAATGGTTGCATCCAAAAAAAGACTTGTGGTAAAACATGCCCATTATGTTGACTAGGACTTCACAGCAATACACTTTCCATGAATTTAACCTGAAACTGCCTAACACCTGATAACTGATCCCTCATGTAAAAGATGAAAAAATAAAATTCACTCCATATGGAAGGTTATCAAACTGGGCTCTAGTTCACGCCTCTCCTCTAGAAAAACTGTCCTGTCGATGGTGGAGTCAGCTATTGCCATGGCAACAGGATCTAGTGATGAGGCAACTGGGGTAACAGATGGCAGGGGAGCGTTACCGTGCCACCACCAGGAACTGGTCGATTTGAGGGTCTTTGAGCTGGTTGTCAGGGTCCCACACTTTGGTCTCCAACTTCTCCTGGACACGAGTGTCTGTTTCACCTGAGACAGGACACACTGGTTAGATGTCAATTACTGCTGAAGTGACAGCTTATATCTTCTACTGGACTATGAAAGGTGATTTCCTGTCAGGTTGTTTGATATTTCTATCTGTTTCTCTAGTCCAAACCTTACATTATAGGCACATTTCCTTTTGTGTAACGAGGGGAAGACAGAACATGGTTCAACAGACATGGTTATTTTAAGGCCCAATGTTTTATGCTGAGGGTGGAGGAGCCACTGAAACAGCATTTAGACCATCATGGGAGACTAAAACTCCATTGAAAGCTATGGTGATGGAATTCAGAAAATAACATCAAAAACATATTCATGCATAATTTGTGTGGAATCCAAACAAAAAAATGCAACTCACTTCAATTTTCCCATATCAAACGTGTGCAAGACTGATCAATTCTACAATCTGTAATTTACTAAACTCCATCATATCCATCATGTTGGGAGTTAGATGAAACTGACAGACCGTTTTTCTGATTTTTATTAAAAAGACCAATATTAGCCCCATACATTTATCAGGAGAGCATCTAATGTGAGGACTGATGCTTTGAAGAGGGTGACGTGAATAGTAAAATGTACTTTATGGGAATAATAATGAATAAGGTAAACAGGTAAAAGTTTATATGATGTTATCACAAAGAAAAATGTGAGCAAGTTTCACCAAGTTAAATGTCACACTTCAATGACCCTTCAATGCCATTCTCCAGGAAATGCCAGACCAGTGAAATGAACATGACAAATAGGAAACTGCTGCCATATCACTATGGTCTATTGGGCTGGTTCTAATCAGAAAATTAAGTGCCCAGGGATCAGCACTCAGGACTTAAACAATAAAAACAAACAAACAAACAAAAAACATTTTCAAGGAAACTGGAGCCTTTGAATCATGCGACCATCCTGGTGTGAGTGCGCTCTTAGTCTCAGTCACTGGTTGATTTGACTTTTTTCATTACATCTAAATCTAGATCATTGTTCACCCATACTAATGTATTATTTTAAATGAATAGGACTTGGTTTGCTCTTTTCTTGACTGGAGTTAAGACAAAACTGACTGTCCAAGACAGTCAAGTCAACTGACTTGGACATGCAATTGACACAGGTGGTTTGTGTCAAGTAGGGATAATTATCATCTCTAGACTTTACAGAACTCTATCCATGCTTGTTTTGGCCTGAGAGTATATCTTCCATGTGTAGAGCTCTTCTCCCTGTTTAATTTTCACAAATCCCTGCTGATCCTGGCTACTAGTAGAGGAAAGCCCTTGGCCTCTGTCTCTTTGTACTGAAGACAGACTTGGGCCTCTTGCATAAGCATTACTGTATTGAGACTCATGTACAGATGGGTGACAAATTAAAAGAAAAGCCAACATAAAGGGTCTTAGTAAGGCGTTGGACCACTACAGTTGGAATAGATTTTCCAAGTCTCTGGAAGTCTAATGGAGGGAGGGAATACCATTCTTACAATAGATATTCCCACATTTGGTGTTTTGATGATGGTGGGGAAGAGGTCTATCTAGCACATTGATCCAATAATTCTTATACTGTATGCGTGTGTTTAAGTGACTTAATCTCTGGGCTACTGTGAGACTGTGGTTTGAAAAGACGTAACGCGATAGGCTGTGTGGAGTGAGAAGGTCAGAGTTTGTCTGGTGTCCCCAACGTTTAGTCTGGCTGGCATGGACTGACTATTAGTCTGCTGTTTACAGCGATTGACAAAGAACATTTTTGAATCCATGGATACTTTAGCAAGGGAATAAATGAACCATGACATTAAAAAGTCACACTTCAAAGTACTATTGCATATAACTTAACACAATATGTCCCAATCATCATCATAGGCTACATTTTATTTCAATATGACAGAAATCTGTCATGATGACAGCAAATTTTTTCTGGCTCTGTTTACCTTCAGCTAGTTTGTCCGGGATCTCAGCTTGGTACTTAGATCCCACCCGGATCTCACCCTGGTCTGCCAGCAGGGTCTTCTGGACAGGGTCAAACACCAACGAGTAGAAGAAACAGTCCTGGAAAGAGCCCACAGCAAAACATTAGAACTGCTTGCCAAATGTTTCTACAGTTACTCTATGCTGTCTCTCCAGATGTAATGTGAAATACATTAGACAGAAAGCATACCTCTTTCTCCAGGTAGCTAGCAAGGACGTCCGTTTCATTGAGGAGGGTGACGTTGCATTTCCCCCTGTGGAAAGAGTTAAAGGCAGAATGAGATGGATTTTCCACAAAACAAACAAACAAACAAAAATAAATAAATAAATAAAAACAAAAACCAATGTATCTACAAACTGAAACCGACAAATCCTGCATATTTGCATCTGAATGCTCTTAAAGGCAGAATAAGTAGAACATTGGGCTCTACAGATTCTAAACTCTCTACAGTCTCAAAAAAATGAGTTTAACATCTAAAAATTCAACACTACTAAAATACCATGGAAAATGACAATCATCATGCAGTGTCCCAGAACCACTGTTTTATGTTAAACAAATTAGTTGACAATGCTTATATGAAGCCCTGGAGAAAACCATATTCAAGTGTCTTTGTGCAAGGTAAAAAAGTGAAAGATTATTCACTTCTCTTTGTATCTACATACTAAAAAGTCAAGAAAAATGAAAGAAATTGTCTCTCCTCTAACGCATCACTAGGAGACAATGTAGTTCATGCCAATTTAACTACTAACTCTGTCCTCTTCCAAAACCTTACCCTTGTGTAAATTGTGCCCAGTGCTACCACACTGGGAAAATGTCATTCTTTGTTCACCCTATTTCCAAGAAAAAATATGCCCTAAAAAGATGCAATCTGTGTATCCAACAAAGTGATTTATGTGAATACATATCCTTGTGAAATGGCCTATGTAGGTAAAACCATGTTCATGCAAACAATGCATCGGTGAACATAAAAGTTGTTTTATATTGAAATGACTGTGCATATCCTGTGGCAGTCCACTCCATGAACTAATTCAAGCAACAGCATAAAACTTTGTGTAATCATCAGTCATGGGCTGATTAACTTTCACACCTGATGGCCAAAGGGGGGTGTGGTAGTGGGCGTGGCTTCTCCCAAAAGGTATGTAGCTTTTGAACAGATTCACAAAACATCATGAAACTTTGTTGAAAGGTTGGTAGTGGGCTGACCGGAGAGGGGGATGTAGCACTGAATGTGATGAACTTTTGGTGAAGATCCAACATGTGGAACTAGCATAATTTGACAGTTGCACAGTCTGTCTGTTGTATTGTTCACTTTGCTAGGATGGTGGCCTGAGGCTGAGAGATCAGCAAAGTGAAATAAAGTGTGGTGTATGGCGGACCAGTGAGCACAGAGTCCTTTTTCTAAGTTTAAGTTTTGTCTTCCTCCTTTTCCACCTGCTGAGAAGAAACTTTAGGTGTGCTGATACCTTGACTAACCATTTTAACCTAAAGCAAAATAGGAAGCACCATAAATTCAGCATCAATACCTCAAATCACTTCATAAATGTAAAATATCGCAATGAGAATAACACAAATATATCAAGAACTTGAATACAGGTGAGGAAAAAAAAATCTCAATGTTGGACTACCAAATCTCTAAATAAGGGCTGCAGCTAACAGATATTTTCATTGTCAATTAACTTTTTAATTTAACAATAATTTCATCTATAAAATATTAAAACTAATGACTAATCGCTTTGGATATCAAACACCTGATGCTTAAACAGCTGATTACTGATCTTGCCATGTCCTAGGTCATGACTTCTTAATTTTTCCAGCAGAATGCTGGACTAACTTCTCCAAATTTGGTCTGCTTTTGTTCCTACACACCTGCATAAAGTTGTTCATTTGCATTTTGTGATATGAAACTGAGAAAACCAAGTAATTCTTAGTATTTGAGAAGCCATGACCAGCAGATGTTTGGTGTTTTCACTTGATAAATGACTAAAACTACTAATTGATCATCAAAGTTCTTATCAATTTTTTTCTCTCGATTAACTGACTGATTCATCGACTATTCATTTCAGCAGTACTTTTAATGGGATAAAAAATTTGAATTTTGCACTGACCACTGCAGTCCAGTGTCAGTGGTACTGAAGCAATAGCTGAATTTTGGTTATTTCTAACAATATTACAATGTCATTTTTACAGTCTGTTGTCTGCAAGTCATCAGTGTGATTATTCTATAGGGAGTGACTATGGCTTCTGCGGAAAAATGATGCCTGACTTTAAGGGAGAGACCATTTACTACAGTTTGGTGTTAACTGTGTGTTGAAGCTGAAATTAAATGGCACCCATGCCTGGAACAGACAAGTTAGCCTTACCGTATGTGAGTAGCAGGTAGAGATTCAAACTGTCGAGAGAGGAAGAGTTCTCTGTGTTTGAGCTGGTGTTTCTGTTGTTCTGACACTGCTGGCTGCTTTGACTCCTCCTCAAAATCTCCTAAAAACATAAACCAATACACATCAGCATGAACACCAGCAATGAAGTGACCAACACCATATTCACTTAAAAAGAAAGAAGAAAAAGTGTTTATATTTATAAATAATTTCAAACATTTTACAGGAATATAGCATCATTTATATTCCAATTTTTTAAAGTGTCCACTTGTATAATTCCCAGAAACCTTCCATTAAACCCACAATCCGAGAGAACCTTGTCAAAATGGGGGCGTGCTGTAAGATGACCAAGTAAGACTGTACCAACACTTGGCTGAATTAAACAGGTATTATCAGTCATTCATCACTGCTTGGTTGTGTTGCTATGTGAGACAGTAAGCACGGGATACGGTAATTTCTGTTACAGTTCAAACCAGTGAGGTTAACTCGGTGGAAGACAAACATGGTGAAAATTTACAACCTGCCAAGTGCCAAATGACACAAAGTCACAATCAGACCAGAAGTGTCTGAGATGTCATGTTTTGAATTTAATGTTTTAGCCTAAAATTTGCCCACTGTGTCAATTTTGTAAAATGAACACAGAGTCAAGATACATCATTATCAATGCAAAACAATGCCACTGCCTCTACATCAAACAATTTACTGAGTGAGCAAGTTTTAATTAACAGGCCTCTAATTCTATAGGTGGAATAGCACTGAAAACTGATTAGGTGACACACTGCTATGGAAGGCGCATATTACATTTTGGATAGGAAAAATTATTCTGGGTAGAGTTTTTGTTTAGCTTACAAGCTGAGTCAAAAAGTTAATCAAGGCACTTGAGGTTGCAGATAAAGAAGGCCAATATCTTTGCTTCAGCCAGGGGCGTCAATTCACGAAAGTCTCAGCATCTAATATCATCTACTATGCCAACTTCAAAACCGGCTGATATTCCCTTCATTTCTGAGGACAACCTTAAGCAATAGCTGCTAACTGACAAGATAATATTTCCATCACTCCTTAAAGAGCTATTTTTTTTATAAACCACTTTTATGTAATGACCTTTTATTAATTGTTTGACCTGTTTTATGGTTCCTGCCTTTAGTACTTTATATGTTCATATGAAGTTTTTATTTCAACTTTTTAAAGCATTTTGTGACATTTCCATGAAAAGACAAAAGAATCTGTTTCTGAGTGCTCCCTAGTGTGATGATTTTCATGTCTGTTTTAAGATGTGGCTTCCAAATTTATTTATTTCAAATATTGCCTGATCTCTCTATAATAATGTTAAAAAATTACTGGATACATTTTGGACACTGAGTGCCACACCCTGCCAAACCCCACTAACACCAGTGTTTCCAGCCAATAAGAGGCATGAAGAAATGAAGCCGCAGGAGGCTGTGTGTGTATGTGTGTGTGTTCGGCCACTAGATTGCGCATTCCTAATTTCAGGCGGGTGAGTAATTTGTTGTGAGT
>OMLB01000283.1:2359-14515 GCA_900302555.1 Myripristis jacobus
TAACAGTCCTTGTCTTAAGACCAGGGATTTCAAACTTTTTGTAGTGTCTTGACCCCCAAGTCGACTCTCAGTAATCCACAGACCCCCATTTGTAGTGATTTGGCCCTATAGGGACCCTCGTATCAACAGGTATGTAGGTTTGTGTTCATATATGCTTGTGAAAGGCCTTTCACAGTGTTTAAACATTTTTCTATGTTTTTGAGAGCAATCAAGTGAGTTTGCTGAGGTTTGAAAGGATTATTTTGTTGGGTGATTAAACCAGAAGGATGAAAGTGTTTAAATGATCAATCGGACATTTTGTGCATGCTAACAGTTTCTAGAAAATTGAATGACAGTGAAATTAAATTAGTTCTTTGTTTAGTTCTTTGTCTTAACACACTTTTGTGTGTGTTACCTGTGCAGGTACGGTTCAACATCGCCACGAACCGGGAGACTAAAGAGGAGCGAGCGACCTACGTGGAAATCCTTCATGACTCGTTTGAGGAGTCGACCGAGCAGCGCAGACACGTAAGACCAAGAGTTTTACACAGTTTGATTTTATTTAAAGTGCCACTACCACAGGAATTAAATCTTTATGTCCTGATATGATAGAAGAAGATGCTTTATGAAGACACTGAAGTTAACTGTGACTCCGGGCAGGAGGTTGCTGGTGGTTGTAGGTTTGATGCCCTGAGTCTCTTAAGTGCAGCGTTGTGAGCCGCTGTAAAGCCAGAATGTCGGCCTTCACAGGTGCAGCCAAAGCAAAACTAACAAACTACAGAGTCTGAGACGGTTCTCAGTCATCCAGGTCAGGGCATCACCTGGCTTCAGGAGTGAATGTTTTTTGTTCGAGTCACAGAAGGCCAAGAGTGAATGGTTGAACTTCCTGTGAAGGGATGACAGGGCAGCGTAGTAGGTTGGAAACCTCCTCATCTGCTGAGAGACGGTTTCTCTATCTGGGCACAAATCGCTTCCTTCACTCCTGTTTTGAACCATCTGTCCTCGCTGTCCAAGACATGAATGTTATGGTCCATGAAGGAGTGTCCCTTTTCCTTCAGGTGCAGGTAAAGTAAGAAAACGGACACTCCTTTGAGGACCAAAGTTGCATTTCTGGAGATGCAGGAGCCACAGAAATTGACTGAGTAGCTATGAGGGTGTGTTGATGCAGAAGTATAAACTGACCTTTTTGTCCTTAAGAAGGCATTTGTATTTTGCGATGTTTTCCCTCCAGGGCATCGTGATCGAGTTCTCGGACGACTCGGGGCTCATTAAATGCACCCAGAACCCGCAGCTGTTCTTCCGCATGTCCGAGGTGATGGAGAAGAAGAAACTGGAGCTGAACGAGAAGGTGGAGTTCAGCGTCGTCCCGGTGAGTCTGTCTTGTCCTGCTCCTGGTCACTGTTAACATCACATGATTTTCCATTTATCTAAAACTCACATCGTCAGACCGAGTGCACCAATAGAACATGCATGTCCAGCATGAACCAGCCAATAGGGCGAGTGATAAGCTGTTCTTAGTTAACACTGCATTGAACACTGAGCTTGGGTTAGGTGTAGGGTAGGGTTGCTGCTACGACTAGCTATCTTTGAAGTAACAGCAAAAATTACAGCTAACCTAGTCCATATTTTAGTGCAAAAATCTAGTTGATCTCATCTAGGACTGAAAAAAAATCCTCAAGGAACCCAAGAATTACTAAGGATTCAAATTCTGTGCCTTGAGGCCTCCTTTCATCTCTTGAACTATATACAGGGGATGGCGGATTGCATGAATGATAAATACTGCTGTACAAAGATGCTTTGGACACGCGTGAAGATCTTAGAACTTTTTCTCCTGCCCCTTTGGTGACCTTTGATCTGAAGCATCACAGACTGGCTGGGGGCTCATTTCACCTTATTTCTGGAGATTGAATTTCAAAATTTTCCACGTGTCTTATCATGCTTTCAAAAATGGGGCGTCTTATTACGCCCCATAAAGACATGGGGTGTAAGAAATGGCTGTGCGTCAAAAATTTAAACATTTGAAAATTGTGGAAACTCTTTCTGAGAATATTTTAATGTATTTTATCTTAGCTGTTTGAGTTAGCGAGTAAAGGGCTCGTCTTTCATTTCTTTCAGCATGAAACAGCAGAAGGAGGGCACCAGGCCATCAGGATAAAGCGTTACACCGAGAGCGTTTTCCTGCCCGTCCGCAAACTGGCGGCAGTTGGAGCAAGTAAAGGAAAGGTAAGGTGGACCAAATTACCATATTTGTGATATGTAGCTGTTGGCAAGAATTCATAGTAAACTCTTTGTAATATGTTTTTGTAGCTCAAGTTCATATCCATTGTGTCTGGAACTGGAGGTGACGTTTTGGAAAGTGATGAGGAAAAGTTGCAGAGTTATGTCTAAAAGTTATTTTAGCAGACTTGTGTCGCCTTAGTCTTTATGAAAAAAATTGCATAGTTGACACATTCTGAAGTTCTTTCCTGTTTCTGTGCAACCTCCTATGATATTATCTTTTGCCTATTAGGTTAATGATGTTAATGATACATTCGTTCTACTTGAATGTCATATCAACAATGGGTACTGTGCAGTGAAATGGGCATCAGTTTGCAAATTTTAGTGATTTAAGATGGCCTTCCCAAACACTAGCAACAAAGCTGGGAATGCCTTCACTTGCAAGTCAGACTCGAGAAGTCAGTAACACTGTAATAAAATGTTTGTAGCATATTACTGAGTATGCACATTATAAACACACTGAATGAACTTGTCTAACTTTGCCTTGTTCGTCCCCTGTAATAGATGACCATCAAGCTGACAAAGGAAACGAAGGGTTCAGAGGACAGGTGAGCTGTTTATTTTCAACAAGTCAAAGGCCTTAGCAGGAATTATGATTGACCTTTTCCTAAATTTCTCCGTTAATATATCACCAACAGCATAATATGAGCCACCATAGCTAAAGATGGGGAGACGATTAAAAAATAAATAAAAAGCAATAACATAATTAGCCAGAATCTGTTTAATTGAATGTTTAATAAAAATATGTAATGATTTAATTGGTCTGAATGATGTATTTGCCTGGTCTGACGTGTATTTTCACAGGTCGGACCATCGCAATAGTTTCTTGGAGAGTTCTTTATTAAGAGCTCTCCTAGAGACCTTTAACGTTAGAGCTAACATTAAAGTTATGGTTAATTTCTTTGACTTTTACTCTTAAAGTCAGGTATTTGATAATTGGCATACTTTATACGTTTAAAAGGTCACAAGATACAAAGTAATTCCAGCTAACAAATTAAAGTCATTCTGTAAAACCTCTTACCTCTCACATTTCAGCAAGGACAGACCAGAGACAGACAAGCTGAAGGCGGTGGTAAAAAATCTGAGAGCACAGGACAGCAAGGGCAGCACAGGCCGAAGGGGCGGCAGCCCAGGTCGACGTAAATATGGCCACAGCAGGAGCAGGAGCAGAAGCAGGTCTAGCAGCAGGAGCAGGAGTCTGGCCAGGGACCAGTTTGGCCGCTACATGAGAAGGAAACGCAGCTCCAGCCACGACCGTGATCATAAGACCAACAGACACAGGCGGAGCAGAAGCAGAGACAGGTCGCACAAGCGCAGTCACAGCCGGAGTCGCAGCCGGAGCCGGAGCAGGAGCCAGAGCAGAAGCCGAAGCAGAAGCCGAAGCAGGAGTTCCAGCAGGAGCAGGGACAAGGGCAAGGACCGATCCAGCAGAAAGAGGAGACAGAGTAGCAGGGAGCGGGAAACAAGGCACAAGAGGAGCAGAGAGTCCAGCCCTCCTCCCAGGCGTGGAGGAGTTGTGGACGATGAGCTGGCAAGGAAGAAGAGGGAGCTAGAGGAGCTGAACGAGATGATCGCCTACAAAAAGTCTCTGGTGGACATGGACCCCCGAGGACTGGACCCTGGCCAGAGGACGTGCATTGACTACGACCATGGCCGGATCGCCATCCCTCTCACCGAGTACAAACCTGTCCGCTCCATTCTGAAGAAACGACCAGACAGTTGTGACTATCATTACCGCCCTCCTTCTCTCGACCACCTGAAACCTTATGATGACCCAGAAAGATCCTATTATGACAGGCCGTATGACAGTCCTTATCACGATCGGCTGTATGCTGACCGCTACGGCGACCGCCCCTATGTGGATCGTCCCTATGGTGACCGTGCCTATGGGGACCGACCTTATGATGATCGCATTTACGGTGATCGTCCGTATGGTAGCCATCCTTACACCAGCCGTCCTTACACCGATCGTTATGATGTCTATGATGAGCCCTATGATGACAAGTACTATGACCAGCCGTACGCTGACCGGTCGTATGACCGTCCATACGACCCGCCTCCCAAGCACAGCCGGTCTCCAGAACCCCACAGTTCTTCCCCTCCTGCTCAGTCTAGCCAAGCTTCTGCCTCCACTACACAACAGCCTCCCCCAACTCAAAGTGCCTCGACCACTTCCCTCCCTGCTGCTTCTTCCTCCCAGCAGCAGTCTGCATTTAGCCAACCACCTTTCAGACCTCCTTCTCCCACAGAACCTCCTCCCAGAAGCCCCTCACCCAAACCAAGCAACCCTCCTCTACAACCTCTTCCACACCAGTCTCCTCCAAGCCAAAAACCTCTTGACCGTTTCCTTGATATCCTTAACAAAAGGGTGGATCCTGATGTGTCATCACCAGTAACAAATGTTCCTGACACTGATGACCTTCTGCCTCACGAGCGAGCCATCCAAGACGGCAGAGGATTCTCACGGATTGTGGGATTGGCTCCCGAGCAGCCCAGCAGCAGCCTGCCCCTTGAGGAGGAAAAGAGGACATCAAGTCCCAAAAGGTCCTCGATGGAGAGAACAAGCGAGGAAACCAAGACAGAACCCTATGACAAGATACAGAGTCTTCTTCGGACCATTGGCTTGAAATTAGCCACGGGCGATGTGTCTAAACTAGCCAGCAGAGCCCAGGAGAAACTCTACACCATGAAAGAGAAGTCTTCATCAGTAGAGAGAGAGTCTTGCAGTTTGTCCTCTCAAGGGGAAGAGTCGAGAAGCCGAGGGAGTCGAACTGGCTCAGCTGAACTAGAACATCCCCACGCCCCCTCCCCAGCCAGGTCCTCTAGTTTGGAGCCACACAGCCGACATAAAGGTATCACAGAGTATGAAGGGTTCCTGGACCAACTTGAGTTGGAGGCGTTGAAGAAGGCAAAACAGATGCAGAGTCTTACCAAGACAATAGGGACTGCACCTGAGCATTCACCCTCTGCCAGTTCCTCTCCCAAACCCCCTTCCACTCCTCCCTCCACCCAGTACCAGCAGCCGCTGCCAGGCTCCTCCCACACAGCGTCATCCTATGCCTGGCCTCCTGCAGTTTCTTCTCAGTATCCCCCAGCACAGAGCACAGCAGGTGCCCCGTTGCCTCCTAATGCAAATGCACCACCGCAGAGGTATGGTCCTCCTCCAGGACCTCCTCCTGGACCTCCTCCACGGCGTCCACTTGGATTCCCTCCTTTTGTTCCACCCGCCAGTCAGCCAACTAGCACAGCCCTTCCATTTTTAGACAAACCCCCAGTCCTTCAGCCCCCTGACTCATCCAGCCCTTTGCAAACATTACCCAGCTCCCCACCTGTGCTGACATCAACACCTGTGATGATGACAACCACAACTTCTACCTGTGAGAACCCCCAACACTCAGCCATCTCTACGACAGTGGCTAGATGCCTGAAGGTGATAGAGACGGTGAAATCTCTGGCTGGACAGACTCCAGTCAAACCGGTCAAATCAGTCCAGTTTAATTTGCCCACAGAGTCTCCGTCAGCCTCCAGTCTCCAACCCCCAGGAGATATAGATGATGATATCAAGGCCAAGCAGAAGGAGAAGGTACATAAAGGCCCAACTTATTTCTGTTTTTTTTCCTAAGGGCTCTAGATAGTACAACTAATGTGTCTTTTTAATGTAGAGGTCGAAGATAAGAAAATGTAAAAATCGATGTAGACCAACATGGTGGACCTCCATACATCAGAGTCCTCATAAGTTGTGTGTTTGTGTTGCAGCTGGATCAATATAACCAACGACTTTTGGAGAAAAGAGAGCAGCAGATGAAGGAGATGTATGCCCGCAAGAAACAAGGGGACTCCGCTCTGACTGCACCAGGTAGCAAACATGTTACTTGTCAATCTAGCCAGATGCTACAGTTCAGCAGCTAGCGAGGTTTAAATCATAGGGATTTGGGAGGCTAGTCCTGAGTAGGGTTATATTCTTAGCATTAGCAGACTTCTGGTAGTACTGGAAATATTAATTTAAACAAAACTTGCATGTGTTTTAAATAAATTTGAGATGCTGAAGACTAAGGATTATTTATTTATTTATTTATTTATTTATTTATTTATTTATTTATTTATTTGAGTAGACATGTTCTTTATCCAGTTTTCATCCAGAAAGTTAACCATACAATCTGGAGAGCAGCCCATAGATCGCTCATGAGCCATGTTTCTGCTGCAGGACCTCCTGGATTTTTTTTTCTCAGGATCACAAAAAGTATTGTTTGTTTATGGTCAAACAGAAACGTAGAAATGATTAGTGAGGTTTAATAAGTTCAGTTAAGTTCCTGTAATTGAGAAACAAGGCTAAGGCCTTGCGATGTTGGTGCTCAGTTTTCTACCCTGCCACAAACTGTGCCTTAGCCAGCATAGTGGTCCATCATCTCTCAAGAAAAAAAGACTTCCTGCAAACCCCACTCTACTGTGTGATGTCTTACTCTTCATCATGTAGTGAACATTTACAAGTACTATTTTTTGTTCAGATCTATTAAACAGAGACGCTAGCCTGCAGAGCAAACTACTGAGTATAAGTGATTAAGAGTCATTGTTTCCATGCAGTTGGTTATCTAGTCAGACTGATATTTCTAAACACTGTAAAGTGGTTTTAGATGCAGTCTTCAGCTTAGTCTGGGTGCTTTCACACCGATAGTTGGCTTGTTTTGGTCCGATTCAGGCGTGAGGTTTTTTGCTTTTCATTAAGTCCAGTCTGTGTTCACACGGGCCCGGGTTAAGCAAACCAAAATTCCAAAATTCGCAAACAAATAGCTTAGCAGGTGATTTATGTGTTGGACAGAAATTTTATTAGGGATCCCTGGAATATTCATGTTTTTCTCTGACATCACTTGTATGTTGCGGGTGCCATTTTTGGGACCAACGCCGTGGTGGCTGTAGGTGTTGATGCTGCCAAAACCTGTGTGGAACATGGTGGCACCGGCTTCCAAGACGCTGAACAGTTTGGTGTATAATATGTGTATGTTTGCCACTTAAATCTTGTTCTCTCCCGTTTTTTTTTTTTTTAGATATATAAAATATTATAAGCGTGTTGTCACAGTAGGTCCCTTAGATGGTGCCATGTACACACAGGGATGTCATGTGACGTCCATGAATTGCAATAACAGAGCAATATTGGAACAATGGAGCAACAATAACTAACCAAGTAATTTAATTTCTCATGAAATGTTGCGTCACCTCGGTATCGCTCCACATTAGCGTCCAAACTATTTTGGCAGCAACAGCAGCTTCAGGTGTCAACATCCGCTTTCAACCTGCTATACTGTAAAAACTTTTGTTTTGTTTTTTATAGTTCGCTCGGGTTGCGTTCTCACTTGGACCAAACTGGTTCATCAGTGATGAGTCCCAACTTTTCTGGCGGACTAGAGTTTTCTTGTTTGATCTGCACCAAAATTCCCTCTCAAAATTAACTGAACTAACAAAGTAAACACACCGTGTTTTGATTGAAAAGGACCAAACTGGGGAGGTGTGAAAGCATCCCTACAGGTACACTCAGTGGCCACTTCAGTAGGTAAATCTCTCAGGTTACACACCTGAATGAAGACACGGGGTCAAGTTGCTGCTTGTGAGGGCTTGTTGCTGATTTATTTAGCCTTAATATATCACTGTTTCCCTCACTGTTGCTTTGCACCCCCCAATGAATGAAACAAAATATTTTATTTATATTATTTACCTAATTTTTCTGGACTTGTTTCATTTCAGCTCAGTGTGAGTCTTTACTGCATTTTGCTGTCATTTAGAGTCTCGCTAGTTTACTTTGCTTTGCTGTCTCGTTATGATAGTGTTAGTGCAATAGATGCTTCCCAGCAAGAGTAATTTATTCATGTAATCTGACTAAAACCAAGATGGACAGTGGTCAAACCCCAACGTCTGAAATTCTGGCCAAAATATCTGCACCCAACGTGAATCTGGCGACAGTGGCGAGGCTTTGAAATCCAGGTTGGTATCATTTTCCATACTTTCATGAACTGCAGGTGAATTTTATCATGAAACTGGCAGTCAGCCTCAGAGCTGCACTGCTGTCTTTTTAAAGAGGAACGCAGCACTAAATAACGTCCGACAGAAAACCTCTGCTCTGCTGCCTTCTAGTGGCTGAAACTGTGAAGAATGCTGCCCCTCTGGCCACGCCCTGCCAGTGCAGTGGGAGCAGGTATTTTTAGCAGCTGTACCTGCTGTGACATCACTGAGTCACTGGGTTTGGCCAGAAGGGCAGCATTCCTCCCAGTTTCAAGTTTAAACACGGCAGCAGGCGTTTGGTTTCTGCTGCTGCCGAGTCGCTCTGGAAACGTGGCCGACTCACTTTGGTCGTTGGTTACATCATTATTATGTGCATTATACATTATGTGCATACTCTCTTAAAACTAGGATTAATGCACATGTATATATAATGCGCATACTTACTTTTTTTTTTTTAACAAATTTACAAATATATTTTTATATTTCTTATTTCTTTTCAGTTTCTTATAATTTTGCTTATGCTTATCATATAGTCTTATCTTGAGAATTTGAGCAACTGCAGCTGACCCAATTTCCCCGTGGGGATCAATAAAGTATTTCTGATTCTGATCCATCTGTGTAGATATAATGTTGGGACGGTATTAACTTTTTTTCTAATAGAAACTTTAGCAGTGCAAAGATGGCCACTGAGTGTAAATTGTACAGCTAGCCATAACGTCATTCATGTCATTGTTTGGCTTGAAGCCAGTGTCCTTTCAGAGTAGAGATGTCTTGTCAAACGTGCCGCATGCTGCCGTTAAAATAAAGCTAGAGCACCGTCTCAGCCGTCCAGGAACAAGACCTTAAGAGGAAGACCAAGATAAAGGACAAACCCAACTAACGGCTCATTCTGTACTACTGACTGTAGTACTAAGTCATAGCACTAAGTATGTAGTACTAATACTGTACTACTCATTTCTACTTTTGATTGGCTAGCAGCTCTCATGATGACTAGTTAGATGCCAGGGAAGCGTCTCTACAACAAAGTAAACAAACTTCCAAATACATATTGACTTTTTAAAGATATCTCATTATGTTATTCTTTGCACAGCCCAAGTGATCGCACACATTAAGTTTGAGTAAATGTTGTTGGGTACTAAATCCACTTTTTTTCAGCAGGATGTTTCAGCAGATGGCTTTCATAGACATGGCTTAAAGTAGTCTAGCCTTAGTCTAGCCAGGATGGCCTGGATGTAAACAATCAAAGGTTATGGTTAGAGCTAGGGCTGGGCAACGTGGACAAAATCAAATATCACAGTATTTTTAATTGAATACCTCAGAATGGTATGCCTGCCTTGCATTCACCCTCTCACACACACACACACTTATGGCTGAGATTGCTTTGCAGGGTGCTAAGTGATGATGTGATGATATTGCAGGAATAAATGTTGGTGCTTTTACAGAATGTTTACTATATTAGATTTTTGATCAACAATCATTAGTAATGTTGAAATGATGACCAAGCAGGTTGACACACATAATGAAACAGCCAGAACAGTCTAATAAGTTTAGGACATTACTGTAATGCAGCCCTTAAAACCATGAAAAGGCGACGCTTACCATACCACATCACACTCTAATGTTACCCAAAATCCCGATATCTCGTCTTCTATCACGATATCGAGATATCAATATGCTGCCTAGCTCTAAGAGTTGCAGTGAACGGTTGGACTGGATTAGCCAGTTTTGCAGCATTTCTTGCATAACTCAGCTAACTTGGCAACTTAACTTACTTCATCTAAGTTTTGAAGAGGAAATTAGGAGGGGCCACAACAGCATGTGATGAGATTATCTTATTCATGGACTCTGTTCCATCTATATTCAGCTGAAGTCTAAGCCATGTTCATGAAAGCCATGTAAATGTTTTATCTTAACTGTTCCAGGTCATAAATTACACTTAGTGCATCTTGCTCTCTTGTTTAGTCAGGCGAAATTTAATATGTTATTTCGGTTTGCTTATTGCTAGTAAGTGTAAGGCATGTTTTGGAGTGTTTTTTTTTTAATAATGTTTACAGGAATTTTCCATTACACATCCAAAGTGTTGGTTATTTTGCTTCAGACAGACACGGGTAAGTCTTTGAGCTAGGTCTTAGTGAAGTTGTTCAGGGTAAGTAATTTTGTTTTGTCACATTTGAGCGAAGTGTAGCAGCTATCAAGCAAAGAGACGGCTTTAACAGAAGACCCCGAAGACCGCTCGTAATTTTGACCGTGCACAGTAAAGCCTACGTATTAATTTGCAGTAGATTGCTAGAACTTTATATGTTGAATTGATGCATTCAGATGAGAACCAAGCAGTCTCTCAGACAGGTAACTGTATGGTGCACTAGACTATTTTTACAATGGGCCAACATGGGAAAGCTAGTACTTCTAGATGGAGATTTGTGCCATGACGAGTTGTTCACCCGAATGCAGAGCTCTGGGTTATGATGTCACTGACGGTCACAAGTAGGTTTTTCAGTTATGTGTCGTCATGGCACAAATTACGTAAACTTGGTAACTGCAGTAGGACTACCTGAAGCAATAAAACTTTTAAAAATGTACATATTTGGAGCAAATCGTCTCCAGCTCCTGATGTGACATCATTCCCTAGGGTTTGCATATTCCCTCGCCTTTCCGTTATTTGGACTGCTAACCATTTGCGCAGTTTGAGCTTTAATGTATATAGTTCCTCCAGCTTATTTTAATAGCATATCTCCATATTAATGTTTCACCATAGATGAAAGATGGGTTTTCATGTGGTACAGTAGATGACGTTGGTTGACAGGGTTGTAGTCGAGACACCAGAATTCAAGTCCAAGTTGAGTTCCGATTGCTCGCATTAGAATCCAGGTTCATGTCACTGAGGTCGGATCCAAGAAACCAGCTAATGTCTATGACCTGATTCAAAGCAGATTTAGTAAATGTTAGTTCTTAATTTTAATTAGCTAAACTGATGAAAGCACCATAGCTAGCTAGTTGAAAGTGTTCAAGATGCATCCCTAGGAGATGCTGGTGAAAAGTTGAGTTGCCTTTTTCTTTGTTGCCCTCATGTATTTTCCGTTTGACACATATTTTACTTTGCATGCCGGTCAGTGTAAAAGCCATGAAACTGAAACTTACTGTACATGGTGGATCCATTGTCATCCATCACTTGGCCACCGATGTCCTCACTGCCAGGCGGCGAGCGCTGGCTGATACAGTTAATTAAACATGATCAGGTACGACTCTAGACTAATGCTAAAAATTACGCTAAATGAGAAACTAATGTCCAACGCTGAAAAAATGAGCATGCAGGTCACCTGGTCGTCTGCATTATCGTCAATTTGATTCATAATTCGTCAAAACTGGGACTCAAGTTGGACTCGAGTCCAGGACTCGAGCGCTACAACACTGCTCCAGGGCATCTGACCATGTTAGCTAGGGTGTAAATATAATGCATCGTCCAGTATGGCTCAGGCTGTGGTCCATTTTTTTTTAAAATTTTGTTTAATTTCTCCATCATCACCAGACAGCTGTTGTTATGCAGTTAGTCAGGAGATGAATACAGTATTATGCAAGGATGTGGTTTTACCACTCAGAGTAGGTTATTCTTTGCTCGTCTCACTGCTGTGGTGCATTCAGTTTTTATCATTCATAGCCATTTATAACTCTTAATTAAAACACCCCTGCCAAGGAAATCACTGTTCACATCACCCACGCCAGGATCAGCAGTGGATGGATAACCAGGCTGCTGCTTTAGCACAGTCTAGCTAGGATGAGGTGGAAATGATGAGGTCCAATATGAAATGAGTGGACAGAAATGTTAATGTACAATGGTGTTGGTTTTTTTTTTTTTTTGTTTGTTTGTTTTGTTTGTTTGTTTTTTACAGCGCAGTGCAACACAGTGCAATG
>OMLB01000290.1:4460-21882 GCA_900302555.1 Myripristis jacobus
TGAGTGACCTTAACACACACACACACACACATAAACAATTTATTTACGTCCACATAGAAAAAGCAGCAGCACAGGACATAAACACTAAGGGTGCACACACACATGCAGATGCACACACACACACACACACACACACACACACACACACACATCATATGCCTTTGCCTAACTTGCCACAGGAGATTCTTAATCACTGTAATAAATAACGGTATAATAATTAATTACTTATCTATCATTTAGGGATGTACAGCATTGTGTTTTTTTGCCAATATCTGATATGCTGATATTTTCCAACACTTGTGGCCGATCACCGATGCTGATACTGATATATCTCTCTTGTAGTGGAATTAACATTTTATTATTATGCCTGCTCCCACTGGCCTTCACAATAAGAGGCATAATAGGCATAGTAATGGCCTGCTTTTCAAAATGTAGACATTCACTGGGAAAAATAAGAAAACTACATCAACTTAGGTTATGTAAAATGTGACATATATATTTACATAACATTTTCTTTCCAACAACACTGTAAGATCCAGCCCACCGAAACGGGTTTGGATGATTCTCTCCCTGACAGTTATGACCATAGCCACGCCAGGGCAGATTTGACTTATTTCACATTTCGGCATGTCATATCGTCAGAAAATTTCATTTCAGGCCATTACTAATTTTAAGCCAATATCAGATAATACCAATGACTTGTTGATATTATTGTGCATCCCTGCTATCATTAATCATGATTACTTTTTCCTGTGGGTACCCATGTTAGGCTTTTGTTTCAGCAATGCTCTGAGCTAAAGGGAAAAAGAATTCCCCATATAGGTTAGACATTCGTCTACTACCAATGACAATAACTATCAATACCACTACTGCTAATACAAATACTAATAGGCCTGGTACTGATTATTATATATTGAAGGAGCCCCATTAGCTAATGCAGTAGCAATAGTTTGTCTACCTGTGATCCATAAAATAACCGCTGGAATTAATCATATCTCCCATATAGGATAGATAACAAAGATCAGAGCAACTGTAGTTGCTCTTTGTTTTTGTTTTTTTCTTTCTTTTTTAAACCTCGTTATCTTGGGTTCATGACATATCTAATTATCTTGTTATCTTGGACTGTTGTGATGATATCACGCTGCAAGATCACACTCTTTTTTTGGGAAGATATATGCATACTTGACAAAACGTGATGTTTATTAATAAAGTACGGTTTCAGTTGGCATATGGGCCATCATGATCGTGGCAATGCTGTGGACAGCCTCGGTCGCTCAGTTCACTTTGTTGTTGTTTTTTTGTTTGTTTGTTTTTTGTTTTTGTATTTGTTTGTATATCCAGTTATCTGCCCTTGTCTTTATAAAAGACAAGCCTCAAAAAAGTGACAGTGTAGAAATGACGTTGAACTGAGATTGTCAGAAATTACAGTTATTACAAATTAAATTACAACCACAAGCAGTGATAGCATAATAAGGTTGTGATCCTGAGAGAACTGTGTTTTTTAATCTCATGATAATGGTATAATGAAAATCATAATCACAAATCAATTAAGTTTGATATGGGACTCCCTTGAAAATGAGAAGCTACATCTCAAGGGGCAATCCTTTCAATAAATTCAAATTCAGATATACTCAGATAATGAGATAATTGATATATTTCTAACATTGAGAAGTTGAATACAATAAAAATAAGCATATGTGGTCATTCTTGACTATTCGTTAAGTCAGAAAGTACCATACTGCCAGCTTGCTTGAATTTCTCTTTTGTAGTATCTAATAGCTCACACATAAATTTGAGACAACGCGAATATAACTAATTCGTAATTCATTGATCAGATTAGAGCAAAGATACGAAATTATGCTATTCGACACAATTTCATGCTGCTAAACTATTTTTTGCACGTAAAGTGAATATTTGGATTGCACAATTACATCATTTCTCTGGCTAAGTATGACACTGTGTTTGTTTCACTGATGTAAATGCTTACCACAACAATTGGATTCCCTCACTTGCTCCACATATATTTTGAGTCGGTCGATAATTCTGGACGTCTTTGTTGTTCTATTCTGAATACGAACCAGATACTGCCATCCTGCACCACCACAGTTTAACAGGGATTTGCACATTATTTCTTGCCGGTGAGTGACTCTTTTGCACTCCCAGCTGTAGTGTTGGAAGAACCAACAAGAGTGGCTGTAGAAAAACAGAAGTACGAGGCTGTGCTTTTGAAATGAACAACAGAGGCTGCACCTTTTTCTTTATTCATACCAGTGGGGGTGAAGTGGAAAGTGCTTTGAAGTGGAGAAATTTTACCACTCAATAATTTAAGCTGCTGAAAATAGCTGCTGCTGAATTTAGAAGGGGCTATATTTTACTCGCTGAAGCTAAATATTGCTCCCGTTCAGCACACTGAGTACATGAGTACACACAAGCACTCAAAAGGCACTCTAGGCCTGGGCAATATTTCGACATTATTTCGTCATAGTGAAATGAGGCTAGATACTGGCACTTAGGCGATATCACAATATTATGGTATCCAAAATCCTAGATGATACATAGATAGATAGATGTCCTCTCTCTACATGAATTTACCAGTTGGGGATCAATAATGTACGCCTATCCATCTGTCACCTGGGATTTTGGATACCATAATATTGTGGCATAAGTGTTGTGCCAGTCTACGTATAATCCCCCACAAACTCAGTCTAGTTGCAACAGCTTGGTGCCCCAAAACACACAAAAAAACCCCAACAAAAAACAAAAAACACCAGTTTAAAAAGGCGTTGTTACAGTCACAGTGAAATTCCAGGCCCCAACTGGTTCAGTACCTCGTCCATGTCCCTCCCACCCTCATGGCTCCAGTGTGGATGCAATGAGGGATTTTGACAAAATTATTAAGGAGAAGCAAGCTTTTATTCGCTCCTGACCAATTACAAAGTAAATATATGGACAGACAACCAGATGCCAAACTGTTAGATGTTTTAAAAATTGTTGGTACCGAATTAGGCTGGTGTTTGGGTCATAAAACATATCAAACTTGCTCAATAATGAATCTGCAATAATGAGGCAGTGCACCTTTAAGGAACTTGTCTCACAGTAGATATTGAACAGGTAGATCATTGTTTACAAAAAGAAAAGATACCTAATTTATTTATTCATAAGACTTTTTTGACATTTCTGCTCTATTTGATGGCGACAGTAGAGAGAGAGAGACAGGAAAGGGGGGAGAGAGGTGATGACATGAAGCTAAAGGCTTGGCTTGAAATCGATCCCAGGCTGCTGTGTTTAGACCTCAGCCTTGATATGTGGTACGCGCTCTACTAGGTGAGCTAGCAGGATGTCCCCAAGGAAAAAAGTAGTAGTCATGGACTAATCATGATTAATCACATATTTAAAAAGTATAAAATTAGCAGCCTGCTACCCCTCACTGCTGTGTAGTGTACTGTAATTGTTGCTCTTCAAGGGGTTATATGATGGATTCCCTGATAAAATCTTTTTCAGCTTGTTTTTTTCAACAACACATACAGGCAGTCCATGAAAATTAATCCAGCGACTGCTCAGTTCAGCTGTGTTGACAGATTTGCCCCGTACACACTCCACAAGTGTGATTTGACAGCACCGCTGCTAATAGTACTAATGTTGCCACTGTGAGAATCAACAGCAAAAAAAAGGTTGTTGTGTAGCTGATGTTTTCAACTCGTGTTGCAACAGAACAACAGTTCAGTGTCATTCCATGTGGCTTTATTTCTGTTCAGAGATCCACTAGGAAGCTTCTTGAGAGAAAACTGTCCATCCAGCGGGCCACACATTGCCTTGTTCATTCATTTTGTGTGTTATCAGGTTATTGGAGATTAGTATGTGTGATGTCATGCAGTGTTAATGGTCAAAAGTGGGTCAAAGGTCAACACTGCGTTAAGGTCCTCAAAGGAAGCACATGCGTTAACTTTGACAGGCCTAAAAATACATACTTTTCCAAGTAAAATAATCTTTTAAAAGTACTGAGTGTGAAAAGATTTCTCTCATTGCCGTATTACCCTCACAGGTCTAGAGCAATAATTGTGTGTGTGTGTTTGCTTGTCCAGAGGGAGCTGCCTGCATGGCTGAGGAGGATTTTGGCATACAGCTGGAGGAGTGGGAGAGCAGCAGCGAAGAGAAGCAGGACCCTCTTCCGGTTTCCACCATGGAGGAGTCGCTTCTCTTTGAGAGTATGAATCAACCAGTTTTAGTGACATCACACACGGGCAACATAAAACAGTCTTCACTGTATACTGTACTTTGTAGGCTGGACAAAAAAGATTTGACCAAGATGCATTCAGAGTCAGTACATTAAATCTCAGTGACAGATTACTGGGGTTTGTTAGTGCAGCGTTGACCCTTCAGTAGTATTTTCTCGATGTGTAAATAAACAGTAGGTAGACAGGGATCAGTTTGTTATTTTTCTGGCATTTTGGCACCCTTGACATCATTTGAATGTCTTATAAGTGATTAATAAAACAACACTACTACCCAAAAAATACAACTTATTCTTGCTTGGTTAAATATAGTTTACAACAGTTCATTTACATACCAATTTTTACTGGCTTTCTCCTCAGCCACCACAGATAATAATGCTTCTGTAAAGTGTCTCCACAGCAGCAGCCCCCACTGAAGTAATTATATGAATCACCTTAGATTACTGTGTTACAGGTTTTGCGCCGTGAAACACTTAAACTGCTGAGTTTAATGTATCTGGGCCTCAGTCTGACCAGTAATTCTGCTCAGTCTGCTAGATGTTCCTCAAGCTGCACACCAAATTGATTTACTTCTCTCATTTTCTTTTTTTTTTTTTTTTTTTATTACCTGTCACCCTGTCATTCTCCAGAGGTTGTCCTGGACAGTAATGGGTCAGGTGAGGCGGCTGGCCAACAGCGGGCTTCTCCCTCTGCCTCAGGGGCAGCTAAAGCCTCCACCCCGTTAGTCGGTGTAGTGGAGGGGGAGGACGAGTGGCAGCTGAAAGAGGACCTGATGGGGGCTTTTGAGGGGGCTCTGGATGTTGGAGGCAAACGAGGAGACCTGCGAGGTATCCGGGTGCTAAAGAATGACCGTGTCATGGGGGCCCGCGCTGGTGGAGGGCCCTGCTTCGGAAACTGCGAGGATGATGAGGGGGCAGAGTGGGTACGTGTGTGTGCCCACCCTTTCACAACCTCTTAACAAGCTGTGATGGAGCCTGAGTTTTAATTACCCCTGGCATTTTGCTGACTACTTAACTGACGTCACTTTCTTCACTTGCTCGTCAGATCACCTTCCAGGTGAAGCGGGTAAGAAAGGCCAAGGTGGAAGGAGCAGAGAGTGTTACCAGCTCTGATGAGTCGCAGCATGGGGAGTCTATTCCTGGAGGACACTCTGTCCTGGAGATCAGTGGGCCCACTATCCCGTCACCTGGCCCTTCAGGTAAAACTCAAACACACCTGCTAGATA
This sequence comes from Myripristis jacobus, assembly GCA_900302555.1. Taxonomy (NCBI): domain Eukaryota; kingdom Metazoa; phylum Chordata; class Actinopteri; order Holocentriformes; family Holocentridae; genus Myripristis; species Myripristis jacobus. The sequence goes on from OMLB01000290.1 coordinate 9,918, forward strand.
TCAGAATGGCATGGTTGCTTGGTAATTTTAAAAGACTTTTATTTTGGAGTCATGTTATCACCTAAAGGCTGGCACACATTACAGGATTCTGCAAACCTTCACAGATTTAGAGACCACACACTTGATGATAACAAAAGACAGATCACACAAGATCTCTCTCTTCTGATCTTATAGTGTGTGGTGTGCACTATGGAGCACACCACACACTAACCGATTCTTCAGCAGAGGATCAGATTCTTCACGCTCAATATTCCAAATCTTGCGCAGTCAAACGTGACTTCAGTGTAAACAAACATGGCGGACGACCATGTTAGAACAAGGCATTAAAAAAAGGCAAAAACAAGACAAAATAATAATAATAATCATTATTATTATTATTTTTAGAAAAGTACAGAAATGAAAAAGTACAGAAACCATAAATGCCACTGTGTGTGTCATCTAGCCAATGACAGGCAGAATAATAAGAATCACTTCATTGTCATGTTAACAACAAAGTGAAGTAATAAAGCAATGATGTCTTTTTCTCCGGATGGGGAGTCGAACCCCTGATCTCCTGCATGGCGAGCGGAGACACTAACTGCTCTGCCATCGGCAATTATGTGCCAATTTTGTAGTTTGGGCTTATTCTCCATTCATGTTGATAAATTACGAAAAAACTGCAAAGTCTGATCGGTTTGAAAATTGACACATAGCTTTTTCTCCACAAGACGCACATTTTTCGTATAGGATAATAAAATAATAATAACAATAATAATACAGCTAAAAAAAGATCCGGGGCTTAAGCAACTCCGATTGCTGACAGAGAGCCTGCTGGGTTGAAGCCCGCATCAGTGAGCTAAGTTATAGCCTAGTAACGGCGCATTTTATTGTCAGTAATGGTAACAGCGTTAAAACGGGGGAAACTGTAATTTTTTTGAATACCATCGGCCCACCGGGGAAATTCCAGGTTTCCCCATACGTCAGTCCGCCCTTGCGCTGTGTGTGCTCGGCTCCTCTCGGAGCACCCCACACACTACAGGATTTCTAGTCGCAAATATTAAACGTTCATTATTTACGATCTCTCTTTCCGAGGCCTTCCGAGCGGATCGGACCAAACAAAATCACTCTTAACACGCCCCACACCACAAGAAAATCACACACCATGTCGTTTGCAAACATCAGACAATCGGGCCGTTGCTGGCTTTGATCGGAAGGGGGAGATCGGGACAAAAATCGCCCTGATTATCCTGTAGTGTGTACCAGGCATAAGTAATGTTAAAGCCTCAGTTTTTCAGTTTAATCATTGGTTTCATATTTATTTTTATAAATAGGAAAACCAAAGTGTTTATTTTATCTTTATTGTATTTTATTTACTTTAATTAATTAATTAATTTATTTATTTATTTTATTTTTTATTGTTGTAATTATTTGACTAGCATAATTTTTATTGCTGTCTATTGTTTTTACTTTTTCTCTGTGTTCTTTCATTCTTGCATTGTGAAGCTCTTGGGGCTGCATGTTTGAATGAAAGGTGCTGTATAAATCAAGTCAAGATGAGTTGAGTCATGTAGAATGTGAATGCAGGGCAAGTGAGCTGGAATCCACTGGACTGATGCAAGTGCCTCTAAGTTTGTGTTGTTTTGTTTTATCTTTTGTCGCTGTGAGCAGGTCGCTGGAAAGACTACACCAGTCTGGGCTGGCCAGGGCCGGAGGAGTGCCAGCGGACACGGAGGGTGGACCTTACTACTGTAGCTAGCACCTGGTTGGCTGTTTCTGCCAAGAACATTGAGTAAGAATGTTTTCTTCCGTTGTCATGGCACATTTTTGCCTTATGTTTGAGTAAAGCTGATCAGTCTCTGCCAAATAGCATCAAACATGGTACAAATAGGATTTCCTAAATGATACACAATACATTACTGGGACGTTAGTGGGTGATGACATTTGTTAATACTAGCAAAATGAAGCCACCAGTGTTGCTGTTACAGTCAGAAAATAATCTGCATTGCGGTTTCTGCTGACCTGCATGTGGGGGGTTAAAGTTAAGTGGGTTTCCTACACTCGTTCGAGGTTAAATTTATATCAAGTTAAAACATCACTTTTTCCCTTTTATGGACCATGCAAGTGATTTCTGTATATGAGGACAGGTGCATATTTAAAAATAGAGATGCACAATATTGGAGTTTTTGCCAACATCTGATGTGCGTTTTTCAGCTCTCAATATCGATACCGATATATGCACATATTTTTTTCCACCTCACTGCAGAGAACATCAAGTCTCTCCTGCACTGGATTTAACATTTTATTATGCCTGCTCTTATTGTGAAGGCGGACAGGCAGATGCAGACGTAAAATTCAGTGCATTTCAAAATGCACACATTCCACTGGGCAAAATAAGAGAACTACTTCAACTTAGGTTATGTAAAACATGGAATATTTATTTTTATATAACATTTTCTTTCAAACAAAACTGTAAAATTCATCCTGCTGGAACAGGCTTGGGCGATGCTCTGCCTGAGAAACCCTGACAGCAGCCACAACCAGGGCAGGTTTGAGCTGGTTCACATATCAGCATGTCATATCGGCAGACATCTTCATTTCAGGCCGACACCGATATTTCATTTCTAAAGCCGATATCGGCCGATGCTGTTGTCATGCCGACATTATCATGCATCCCTATTTAACACTGACATCACTCGCTACAGCAGTAAAGGTCTGCTGTGTCACAGTGGTCTTAATAGTCAATCATCTAGTCAATTAGCACCACCTACAGGAGGAACAGAGAGTATCAACATGCATAACAGAGACAAGTTCAAGCTTTAGATTTAAAATAATCAACATGACCGTCAGCTGGCCTCTAAGGATTATTACCACAGTCGGTACAGGCAGCCACTGTTCAATACCGGCCTCATCAAAAGGCTGCAGTGATTTACAGACATCAGAACATGAGGATATTTAAGAGCAGAGCTGGCAAGAAATTCCTGTATATGCTGATCCTATATGCTGATGCTGATGCAGACAAAGATGTGGTATAAAACTGAGTGCTGCAGGTCTGCATCACAGTGAATTTTATAGGATAATATGCACTTGCAAGCATTTTACACGAGGATCAAGTCATTCAGTTCTTTTAATGATAAATTGTCATGGGTTTTATTTACTAATATATTTCTGTTTGTTTTCCTTTTGTCTTTTTATTTGAACTTGTCATTACTTTGTGATAAGCAAAGCTAATTGTTCTGTTTGGTTTTTTTTAAACTGTTTTCCCTCCCTGTTCCCCTCAGCATCACAGAACACATAGACTTTGCGACTCCCCTCCAGGAGCCAGCTGCTGAGCCTTTATGCAACGCCAACCTGGCTGCCAGTATGCACACCCTAGACCACCTGGCAGGGGTGGCCAATCGCGCCGCCATCCATTACACCGGTGAAAGCCAACTTCGGGAGGTAGGCTGAGCTCATAAATTACAAGAGTTACACATCTGTGTTCAATCCCAAATCCACAGAACTGTAATTAATGAGATTTAATTAAGGGAGAAACCTCATAAATGCAGAGTGCTGGCTGTGTAAAACAGCTAGTTACCTTAGTGACTAATAGGCTGTTCATACACAAGGCTTGTTAGCTGTCTGAGTAATAACACAAGTGAAGTAACCGATGAGTTAATTGAGCATTGGACAAAAAATGCTCTAAATTCTAACTCTGGTTCCATTAATTTGACAAGCATGTTTTGGAGTATTGCAAATTCACTCTATTCCAGCGCTGGATTAAGATGAGGCATGAGTTACTAGATTTCTTAGGAACTAGATTAAAGAGTCAGATTAACTCTGACTTAATTCAAAAAGAATATTTTGTGTAAAAAGCCTTATTAAATTTGCATATGTTCACACTACAAGATCATCAACAGTGCCAAAAATCTACTCAGATCTTAATTGTAGAAACAAGTCTGACTGGACTTTAATCCTCAGGTCCTGCAGAATCTTGGCAAAGATAAGTTCTCCCCTCAGTCCTTCGAGCAGGTCGGCACACGCATCGCAAAGGTGCTGGAGAAGGTAAGAGCTCCCCGATCCTCAGTCAGAACTTAGTCTCAGTAACCGTTGGCTTTTACATCATTTTAATGCTTGTTATTTTTTTGCATCACATTCCAAGTTCTAGATTTAATTTGGAGCTCCTACTCACAGTGTCTTTGTAAATTTAGAAATTTACTAGACAGAGAATTGCCAATGTAATTGCTTCTTTTATTTTTTTATTAGTAGTTCTATCTAGGCATCTTTAATTGATCCTAACCTTGTAAATCTTTGGTGGGGCTTTTTGGATTATTGTATTTTTTTTCATAAATATGCATTATTACATGAATAAAATAGCACTAAAAAAGTAATTTCTGCCACTGGAATGCTTTCTTTCAGCATAAAAAATATGCCTACAACTCAATCCCAATCTCAGTGGGAATCCTGAGTTAGAAAGTCTTTCATTTTGAAAAACAATTGACACTCGATTGCACTGAGACTGCCATCCTCATGTCCATAGCCTGATTTTGTATTGAAGGGAAATGTTGATTTGAAGTTCAGCTTCTTATTTTCCCCATGTGTAGACAGAATAAATCCATCCAGTAGTGTGGCAGGTGTAGTGATCATTATATTTTGTACCCTGATTTCAGTGAAAAGTAAACTGATGTTCTTTGACACGCGATGCAATCAAAACGTGACTCTCTGTGTTTTGTTTTTTTCCCCACAACCTTGAAACCCTGTAGAATCAGACATCCTGGGTCTTATCCAGCATGGCTGCTCTGTACTGGAGGGTGAAAGGTCAAGGCAAGAGAGCCATCGACTGCCTGCGCCAGGCACTCAACTACGCCCCCCACCATATGAAGGCAAGTCGGCCCCCAAATAACCCCAACACTTAACCTGCTACCCAGAAGCTGTGTATGAATCATTCTCATCTTTCTTCCTGTCTTGTGAACCAGGATGTGCCCCTGATCAGCCTGGCTAACATCTTCCAGAACGCCCGGCTGTGGGAGGACGCCCTCACTGTGGCCCGCATGGCGGTAGAGATCGCTCCACACTTTGTCGTAAACCACTTCACCCTCGCCAACGTCTATATAGCAATGGTAAGAGTATGATGGTGGTGCACCGAGCACAACTTTATTTTGAAATCAGTATGTTCAGTAATCAGTAATAACATAGTGTTATTTTGTGATTCTAACATCTGAAATGCATGCAGAAGCTTTGGGATGTAGACCGGAGAAAGGGGTCTGTCAAACCAGCCAGATATTTAGATGTAGCATATTGGGCTTTGTAAGAAACTCCTACAAATAAAACCTGTCAGTGGCTGTGTTTACGTCTTATAATAACCTGGCCAATTATCAAAAGCCCAGGTAGGCTCACATGTTGAAGAATTGCTGTGGCATGGAAACAGCTTACTCTGTTCACTTCTGTTCTCCCTGTATCACAAACTGAATCTTGCATAGCATTATGTCTATATTTCCATAAAAAATAAATGAATAACCAAGTACTGAGCACTCCTTACCACAACTTAAATGCATCTGTCACTATAAAGCCCGTCTCACGCTACACTTAGTCCTGGGCTAAAACCCCTGTCAGCCCGGGGCTCACTGCCTTTTCTCACCAAAAACAGTCAGGCTTAAGGACTGTTGTATGACTTGAGGTTAGAGTGAAGGTTAGAAGTAGAGCAACAGAATACTTTGCTCCAGTCAAAATTGTGCTAAACTGTTCTGAGGACATTAGCCCTGGGCTTTGGTTTTCACGTCTGAATCCCAGGGCTAAATGTAAGGCCTTGGTTAGTAAGTGTGAGTGTGAATCGGGGCTAAGCTAAGTTCCTGAGCTGCAGTTAGGCCAGGGCTTAGGAGCCAAAGTGTGAAAAGGGCTTAAGAGAGCAAGCGATTACCCAACAGCATCACCTCTGGAAGTGTCCTGCAGGACCGCAGTCATAAAACAAGAAGCACTCATCTTGCTTGGTTTTCTACCCTTTCCCCGTCTTGTTTTCTTAAAAATGGGTGAGCAGCTTTCTCTGGTGGGAAACGATACTCACTTGACAGTTTCCTGTGTAATTTCTCTGCAGCTGTAGTGCTTTTGAGCATCAGTTGCACATTTGTACCATATCTTTCGCTGTCTGGGCCTTTGTTATGATTCAAGTTGAGGTTCTTGTGATAAAAAATGATTTGAATCAAATTAAAATCATCACTTCTAAAACAGTGGACTATACCTTTTTATAATTAGGTAACAGTAAGACATAATTAGCGTGTTTATTGTAATTTCACATTTTCTCTTGCAGTGGTGGTGATTTCCCTGCCATGTTGGCACACCACTGCTAAATGAATACAGAGGAAACACTGCTTGAATTTAAAGTGTTAGTGATGTCCAAGCAGTTTCCAGTCAACAGCAGCACACTGGAGTCATAATACACCCGTGTTATTTCTCTGAAGTCGAGGCAAAGCAAGTGATTTTTGCAGCTATGGACATTGGCATTGAAATGCCTGCCCACTCCTGATATTTTATGGCCATGCTCTTATTATTTTAAACAAAACCCTACATGTTGGCTGTTGTTATAGCACATAATGTTGAATCTGTCTGCTTCCAAGCCAGACAAGGTTTTCTCTTGAGTTTATCACATTTTTTGAATTTTTACTTTTTAAGAGAGAACAAGATGAATATTTGAAGAATGCCAATCTCTTGTGTTAAAGGCACAATGTATAGTTTCAAAGGGGAGTGGACACCACTTTATGATATGGTAAATGATGATGCTAATTAATTCTCAAAGAATTTAACTTAAACATGCCTCATGAGTTTAGCACACCACTTTTACCCCATTACAACCCAAAATATAAGGGCATTTTGCTAATTTTTTTTTTTTTTTTTTTACTGTTTTTTGAACATGTGATCTCAAATAATTTGGATTCAAGAGTTGCATCAGTGCCATCAGCTATCAGAGCTCAGATTATGAACCTGAGGAGTTTTCTCTTTTGTCATATTCATCCTTTACGTTAGTGAACAAAGTGGTGTGCCTCGAAGTACAGGTACAAAAATTTTATTGGCAGTGGGGAGATAAACTGGTTGGTCTGAAAAGTTAGGCTGTATTGTCCACTTCGACCCTGAAATTTCATATTGGTGGGGTCTGTAGTTGCAACAGCACACCATGCCAAACAGCCAAATAGGGGTTGATGTGTCGTGTGTGCCTGTGGTGATGCTGTTGTCCTGGTTCCTCCCGGCAGGAGGAGTTTGAGAAAGCCATGCGCTGGTACGAGTCGACTCTGAAGCTGCAGCCGGAGTTCGCCCCCGCCAAAGACCGACTACGAACCATTCAGTGTTACCTGCTTACCAAGAGGGAGCGCCGCCAGCCCTGAACCACTGAACCACTTTGATCCCAGGAGTAGCCCACACATATATGCACACACACACCCACACACACACACACACACACACACACACAAACATGTAGACCACAGTTAACTTGCGCACAACAGAACAGAGTGTAAGAAACTGTCGAGTGTTGTTTCCAGTGGGGGTTGATTTGCTTCTTATCCGATGGAATCTGGAAATTCCTTTTGATTTTTGTCCCGATTTTATGGAGACCCTCAAAATAGCTTTGAAAAATTACATAATAAAGCTGTAGATAATTTTGCCCCACAACATATCTGTTAAACAGAGGACTATTTGTCACGCAAATATCAAGGAGTTATGACTGTCAGACTCGGTTTTCCTCTGATGTTCCTGTGAATGACTGAAAAATGAAAGGGATTCTTCTTTTAATTTCACTTTTTCCTTCGTATCCTTGTGCTGTACTTTGATTTCAGTCTGTACTTGAAGAAGGAATAGCGCACGGGCTCATTCTTTTAAGGCATTTTAGTATTTTTTGTGAGGAAGCGACATCAAAACCAAAGGAAACTGTGCTCAAGGACAACACCACAGTCTCATTACTTACATGTGTGGCCTGGAGATGGCGCCATATTTTTAATTCAACTTAATTTGATGTTTTAATGAGAGGGATTGTTATAACAAGTCTTTTTGTTCAGATGAAACTGGATGTGGTTCTTAAATTGAGGTTAATGGAGGTAGAATTGAACATTAGCCTGTACACCCTCACTGCATCTGCATATAAAAAGAATTGAAATTCTCAGTTTTTGCACTTTTTTTGTTTTCTATATTACATCATTCCTTTACATGTGGGACCTATAAACTATTTGATTTTGCTCCAAGCAAATTTTAAGGACATTACAAAAGTGATAAACTAAAATATGCTATTACATTTGCTTCTGAGCCTTTGGAAATCATCTGGCACAACAATATTTGCCACTGACCATATAAAAAAAAAAAAAAACTAAAGTGAGATCTGTATTAAGTGTACAGTGTATAAGGCCGTGTGTGAATTCATCAGTTCTGCATTTCAATGCATCCATTCATTGTCTCTTTGGGAAATAAAAGCAAGGCGTTTGGACTCCCTGAAGCTTAAATTGACCTGTACAAGTTGCAGTGTTTCACTTTAAGCACGTCACACTGACACCGGTTCAATCACTGATTGAAAACTGTAGTCATAATTGCATCCCCCTCACATATGCATTTCACATCCCTGCCTAAGGGTGGCAGTGTGTGACATTTTTTTATGCACTGCCTTCTCTCAGCCACAATCTCTTCATGATGTGGCTAATGCATAATAGGCCAGTACAGAAACCAAATATTAAAGAATACATTTTTTAAAATGCCAATAGGTAGCATATAATTTTGAAAGGTGCAATAGGAAGTTTAATTTCCACACCATTCAGCTTCTGCAGCTCCATCCCACCTCCCAGGTAAACTGCTTTATCAAAGACGACCAAGCTCTTCATATCAGTTCTGCAAAGCCTAACCCATTATCTAAACATACGTACAATGGCAGAAGTCTTGCCTAACATGTATAATTTGTAATGGTTTTCAACATAAATTCAATAGAACTGTATGTTCAGTTAGAAATTTACCCTCAATAAAGCAATAAAAATGCCAGACATTATAGTAGTGCTAATAAGCTTTTGGTCTGAATGAGATGTTCCCAGTGCAGCATGGCACATCTTGGAACAGAGAGGGAGTAGTGCATCCATTCATATAGGAAAAAAAATGCATCAACATATCTGTGAAACAGCACTTTCTGTTTTTTTCCTTCTGTCTTCGTTTTTAATCACAAGCACAAAGAGAGAAAAAAAAAAAAACTGGTACGAGCACCGTACATGCAGCTTGCTATTTTTAGAATCCTGTAAGGGAATAAGGCGGTTGCAGAGAAGCTGGAGTAGAAGAGCAGCCTCCCTAATAATACCAACACAACACATGAGAAGGCAAAAATTTGCACAGTTACACGTTTCCCACCCCTGCAGGTTCAGGACCACCGAGGACAAACGGGCCACTGCATCGCTAATGGCTATTATTATTGTTAGCCCCATGGTCTATTCCTGTCCCGCCGAAGCCTCTCCACACCCTGTTTTGGAATGTTTCTCAATGAATAATTGAGTGGAATGGTATTTTTGACCAGCGCTGTCTTGGGTACAGTATATAAATAGCTCATGTGCAGCAAAGCGTGCATGGATTTGTCAGGGGCGTTAGGCCTGGGAGTGGGAGCCCTGTTATGTAATAGGCATGTGAGTGAGCACACCACAGAGACACTGCATTGAATGGGTGTGTGTGTGTGTGTGAGAGAGAGAGAGAGAGAGAGAGAAGCTCTGTATCCATTGAGTGCTTTGAGAGTGAAAGTATACTCACTGGGAGTCCTTTGTTAAGCCCTAGTGCAGCTGAGGCAGTTATTTTATTTATTTTATTTTTTTTATTGCACTGGTTAAACATGAATTTAAATGCACCTTTTTTATAAACTTGCAGCTAAAAGACTTCAGAGCCTAAATAATGTACTTTACTCCATGCATGGTTGTGTTGATTTTCAAAGCTGGTATTGGTAATGTAGGAAACATCAGCAGTGTATGAACATCCATGTTAACATGTTGCTCAAATAAATATTCTTATTCTGAAAAAACACGCCTTATATATCCTGTCAGATATGAACCCACTGCATCGTTTTATTCAGATAGATGAATTAAAACCAAGACATTGAATATAGCAACATCAACATGTTTATGTAATAGAGGATTGGACTGATACAGCAATTTCATATTGATAGCAGCTGCAGCTTTTCACAGATAGACACTTTTTCTTTTTTGTTTTTTTAATGTGAGACGTTCTTCTGCAGCCTCACTACACGATATAGACTGTCATCTATAGATGTTATTTTTTCCATTTTCAATGCTCATCTCTTTCACCCTCTCTCTCAAGAGAGTTTGAGTTTATTTACATTCATGCTCACAGCTGACAGCTGAGTAGCAGCAGAATTTACGTTAATAAAAAAACAAGAAAATATGTATGCCTGATTATGTTCATCATACAAAATATAAAACTATATATCTGCATATACACATGCACCCGTACATTCATGCTCATACATTCACAAATACGACTGTGCACTTACATACAACCATGCATGCATTTTAAAATGCCATAAAACAGAAATATACAAACATACCAAAACATAAAATGATATTGTTAGGGTATAAATTCAAGGCATTGCTCTGTGCATCTCGGACTCCCAGCTGCCCTGTAAATCCTGAGCAGGCCTGTTTGGACAGTATGGACGGAGGGAGCACCGCTATTTTGAATGCTAAACTCTATATTCTTACACCCGATTCCATGTTAAAATTTATTACTGCATCCTATATCATGTTAGGTCCACTGCTACAACACAACTGGGAATGGATGTTGCTGCAATTCCCACCTATTACATAATTATAGTGGTGAATTTCCTATATGGATGCAAAAAGAGACGGCTGCTTTAAAGACACAGTGACAGGGATGAGAGTGGATCCGGATGGACAGCCAGTCACCACAGAATAAGTTTATTTAATACAAGGGTGGGCACCATGTGCCATGGAGAGCCGAGAAGCGGCAGGTTTTCTTTCTAACCAAAAACTCCACCAGCTGATTTCACTGATTAGTCCCTGCTCTCTGCTTGAAGGTGAGGTAATCAGTGAAATCACCTGGTGGAGTTTTTGGTTGGAGAGAAAACCTGCAGCCTCTCGGCTCTCAATGGCACATGGTTGCCCAGCCCTGATTTAATACAAAGTTGACTTATTTTATTCAAATTATCTCGACTATATGGACCAAAAGTGAAATTAAAACTACAGCAGTGTTTTGCGCTTGCCATGAAACATTTGCCCTCATTTAACTATGTTGTTAGAGAATGATTCTTCAACCTTACTCAATCAAAATTAACAAAATTAAAACTAGTCCTGATGTTAGACAAGATTAGATTAAACTTCATTGACGCCTGTGGTTAGGTTGTTGCAGAGGCACACAGCAACAGGATTCATTAGGGGAAAAGAGAGTAGCTATAATCATATGCAGAATAAACATTAAAAACAGTAGAAATAATGACATATTTAAACCATAAAACAACACATAAACAAATTCTGACAATTTCCACACACAGAGTAAATACGTAAGTATGTGTAACCATATTTTCACTCTAAGAATGTTAAAAGCGATTTACGTTTCAGTGGAATAAAGCAGGGTTAACAGCACAAACTCATTTCCCGCCTGCTCTGTACTCTTAAACACACAACTGAGGTAGCTCACAACGAATTTCATAAAGCATGTGTCATGTTTTGTAAGGCTGCAGCCACCAGGGGCTTTTCTGGTGCTTTTCTCTTCCAATTCAACCCAATAAAAATGTATTGCTCCTGTGGGGATGATAGTTTTCTCTGCCATTAGCACTGCCATCCCTGCTTCCTTTCTCTCTGTCCTGTCCTGTTACTCTTCCTGCAGCCTGAATGTATTTCTTTTTTTTCTTTCTTTCTTTCAAATCAATTTATCTGCAAATTCATTTGAACTCATCCTGGACAACAGTTTTTTAGGAAAGTTGTCAATTTTTATTTTATTTTTATTTTATATTATTTTATTTTATTTAAATTTCTTT